>VBVR01001543.1:0-28924 GCA_011638315.1 Tetramorium parvispinum | reverse complement strand
GTATAATACAGACATGCAAGGACATTACATGTATAATTTATCACAAATTATTCATATATTTGTTCACAATTCTCAAATTACAATAATTATTCTCCATGTGTTTTTGCAGAATAAATTTCTTATTTTATCCTTTCCAATTGTATCCTATTTCATAAAAGTATATATACAATATATATACACATATATAAAATCACACGTATGCAGCGTATATTATTTCTATTACTATTTTTACTTAAAAGATATTAAAGTAAATTAAATCTTCAAAATGCGTGGTTGCATCAGTTAACAATAAATAAATTGAAATTGTCTATTTTTCTTGAGAAAATATTTCATTTATTTCGACGTACATTGCAAGAAGAAATTACGTCTGATTTCTTGTTTCTGATGTAATTTAATATAGCTACAGCGAATTGATCCAAAACCCTAAAAGCTGGAAACGTGTGCCTAATTCGGTCATCCTGCGATGTCAAAAGCGAGGAAATACACATGATGGATCTTGGAGACGTATAACTTGCACTAAACATATAAAGGATTTCTCATCGACAAGATTAGTCTAATTTGTAAATAAAGTAAATGACGTCAGTAATTTTCTCGTTTGATACTTGTAACAACTTTTTATCTATAAAGCACGCAAGTATATTCTCATTATTTGATTCTTACCTTTATTATCTTGTAATTTGATGTTTCAATCTTCACGGAAGAATGGTAATATTCGAAAAAAATAATTATGTAGTTAAATCGAGACTGGTTAGTTTATTTATTTGTATTTTTTCGCAAAATATATATTAAATTTTTTTTAACATTTTCCTTGAGATTTATTCCGCTTGTAGAGATATGAATTTCTTACAACCATCAAGATTATACACACTATACATATATGTATGTAATATTCACATTTTACTTTAAAACAATCGACACATTACATAAAGTTTTATACATATATATACACGTAACAAAACAATTACACGATATTACGGTCATATACGAACAAAATAAGAGATTCTTTGGCCATTGTCAGTTCTGTCGAAGAAAAATTTGAAGTTCTGAAAACATCTTAAACGTTCTTACCTAAATTTACAATTTTTAAGATTTCTAAAAATTCTCAAAGTCCTTTTGCAATTGCCTCAGACGAGCAGTTCTTTTAAGTTTCGTGAAGCTCTTTTTTATCTCCTAAATCTAGTGTCTCGAAAGTTACTGTGTAGCAAAGTATTATTATGTAGTAGTACATATTGAAATTTTTTCTAGAACAAATGTTGGAAACATCTCGAACTAGAGGCTATTTTCGAGGCATTCCTAGGCATTGGCATCGAAAGGATATTTTTGGGGTAAGGCTGCTAGCCTTCATCACCTTCTCGAACAAGTAGATGATAACAAAGTCTCAAAGTTTCAAGGTTCTTACAGTTTGTAGAAATAAAAGTAAAAAATAAAATTAATCAAACTCTAATATAAGTATTGCATTTATTAGAGAAAATATTACATATATTATTTTTGCAGACAGGTAATTTTATTTTTAGTGGAATCTTTCTGATCTTGGTAAAAATATTCAATACTTCTTCCATAGTAATTTCTTTGAACGAAAGAGGATTCATAACGTTATTCAGATATTGAAATTTTTGGGGAGGAGTCTTGGCTTATATCTACCCCTCCTTTCGTCGCCAACGTTTCTAAACTCCTCGCTAATCATGAAAGTAAAGAAGCCTCAGACAGGTTTCAGTAGATGCAACTGTACACATAGTTTCTCACCGTTCTAACTTTCGAAGAACATCTCGGCAGTCGCATAATCTCACGTTGACTATATTCGTTCTTCTGATCATTATCTGTGGAGTATATTAAAAAGAAAAGTTTACATACAAGAGAACAATCTGCATGAAGTTGACGAGCTGAAGGCAACACGCGCCATTTAACCAGATTTCGCCAGTCACTTTGCGGAACATCTTCGACGACATAAAGAAGTATTCAGACATATCTTCGCCCATGGCAAATTTCCAACATTTATTGTAGGAAGAATTGCAATGTGATACGTGGGACTTTGCTGTACAGTAACTTTTAGTATAAACCCATTCTTGAAAACTGAGCTTGTTTTACTCACAATTTTTACAATTTTGCAATCTATTTTATGATACAGTTAATATTAATATGTACCGCATCGACATTTATTCTAATTACAGACTTGTTTTATTTGTGTGATTGTGTCGCGAACGAAGAGTATCAGCGATCGATCGATGTATCTATATAACGTCACGTTGATGCGAATGAATATATATATATATATATATATATAAACAAATTGCGTCATTCACATTTAGAAATGATTGGCGAGAAACACTAAAGCTATATCCACACAAACTTACATAAGTGCATAAGCATATGCATAAGAGAATGGATTGGTCTATTTTCCTTATGCACAAGTTTATGAACCAATCAGTTTTCTTATGCATATGTTTATGCGTTATGCAAATTTGTCTGGATTGACCCTTATACTAATAGATCACTTCTAAATATTGCACGGACACAATTAATAGCAAATTCTTCACTCGTATAAAAACGACGATCGCATCGATTTTTCTGATATGATTTTTCTCCTCCATTAAATTAATAAAGTTGTAAACATGCACATTTCCGTCGGTCTCGTTATAAACGTGATTCGTGTTACACAAAAATCAGATTCGTTAAAATCGCGTTTGTCCCCCCATCACTGTTATCACTAATTTCTCCTTAAAAAAATAAATCTTCGAGCTTTTAGAATTCATTGCTGGTAAATTTCTCAGGACTTAGGCCTACGGTTTCAGGAATATTGTAAAATATCTTTGATCGCGTTAAATATTCGCCGCTTCGTACGATATTGGGCGGTGGAGCGGATAATAGGATAAATTTTTTCATTAAAAAAAAGAAAATAAAAGGATTATTCGCGCAAATACTCTCGATGTGAATTCAAATCATTCCGTTACATTACCTTCCTACCCTCCCGCAATGCCGCAAAAGAGAACCGCGCGATGCGACAGGAGGAAGAATTTCCCCTGACGAATGATTATATTTCACGTAGAAAATAAGACGCGCTCTATCTTCTCGAAAATAAGACCCGCAACGGTTTACTGTTACCACCTCGTAACTCGGCGCACACATTCGTGAATCGTACGAATCGATCAATCCCGCCGACTCCGCCGGGTGATTTGTCGCTCGTCTCGCGAAAAGGGGTGAGTTTCAGGGCGGGAGAGATTTTCTACGTTCTGGTCCCTTAGCGCACCACCATCCCCGGGGGTTGTTCGTCATCAACACTGCGTCTGATCGCACTCGTCGTGGGAGGAATCGCCGTCGCCGCCGCCGCCGCCACCACCGCGTTTGATGAGCACCCTCGTGTGATTGTTGTTGCCGTGATTACCTGGCCGAGCCGCGGCGATCATCTGCACGGTCTGCGGCTGCTGCTGCAGCTGCTGATCCTCGCACGGCAATCGTTTATCGCAGTCGTCGTCCCTCGGCACCGCCGACGCAGCCGGCTGATAGTCACACCTTCTCCTCTCCCGCCATCGGACCTGCGGTCGAGCGGATAAACTGAAACAGTCAACGTTCCATAATGGACTCGACTCGGGCACGCTGCTGTCACTGGCACGATACGGACGGATCATACATATATTGTTTTCTTTCTTCCTTTTTCCCCCGTTTTCATTCTCCCCTCCTCCCCTCACTTTTTCTCTCCTTCGCTCGCTTTCCCTCCCATTGACGACACATGATTAGTGGGCCCGTTGCAACATTTGCTCCCATTAAAATGACTGCATTCCACGTGGGTTAGTATGCGGGTGGGTTAGTACGCGGGTGGATTAGTCGCAGGAGAAGGACTGATCGTGTGTGTTAGTCCGCATCGCACCATTGACGAGTCGTGCATACGGGAATTTCCAATCGAGGGAATGTTACTCTTTCTCTCTCTCTCTCTCTCTCTCTCGCTCTGTCTTTTGTGCGTCAAGCGCAAATTCTCGTTAAAATCACAAGGATGTTCTCCTCTCGCTTCCCGACATTAGGTAACGTCGAATAGTTACGTTCCAGAATTTTCCAAATACTATTGTGGCACGCGAAATCGTCCACAGAGTCTTGCATTCGCGATCGAAGAATCAGTGGATTCAGAGGAACTGATGGAAATTCATTCCCCGCACTCTTGTAAATTCCGAATCCGGAATCACAGGTGCTCTGAAATAATTTAATTCGTCTTCCTCTGGTTAAAATTAAATGATTAAAATTTTTCATGTAAACGACGATCAATTTTTTTCCACTCCACTCCGGGACAATATTGTGCGAACCTCGCATTTAAATTTTTACAATTTTTCACGATGATACTTTGAAATAAATAAAAAAGCAGCGTTTCCGCCTCGTATAAATTTTTCATTTATGCTGTGCATTTAAATAGACAGATTATTAGTATAAACGTCAATTAAATGTCAGGGGAGATTATGACGTGGCTATATATTTTATCGAAAGAATTAATGAGATTAGTAATATAACCGCTTGTGAGGAATACAAAGTAATGGAAGTAATGGAAGTATATACTGATAACGCGAAGATTTCAAAGACCGGTGAATTAATTCACGATTTCCGAGATAAGGAATTCAATTCCACGAAACGGAGTTTCCTGGCACTTTCTCTTAATCCACCTGGTTCTTTGCTCAAAGTCCTATTTCTTGATGGGTGTCGTGGAAAGGTAAGCGGGAAGCTTTAGGCGTCGTTTAAATCGATTCAATCGCGAGAGCCCCGTACTTTTCGTCAATATTGCATACCGAGACTGTTGTGGCCGTGCAGGAATTGGCTCGTTTTCGCAAAAGGGCGCTGCCATCCCACTTTCTCTTGAATTGCGCTATTACCTGTGCGGGCACCACGAGGGAAAATATCATTACATGGCACGAAAGTTACCTCGAAGACAGAAACGAAACCGTTTCCGTAGTCATAGGAAACTTACCTCGCCGTTGCAAAAGCAGAAAAGCACAGCCACACAGAGACCCTGGAAGAGAGAAATTACATTTTACCTAGGACATCGAGCTCGGGGAGACGTGGAAAGTCGAAGAAACGTCCCGTCGACTTTATTACAATTTCTTTCGCATGAGATACAGGCTTTTCCGATTAACTCTCAAATTTAATCCCATCGCCAATGAGCCATGAAATTTTATTCCCTTCTCTCATTTTGCTCCACATTATTATTTGTGTGTACGGAAAGCTGCGCTATTTATTTTACATCAAACCACTTCCAGTTTATTTTATTTTATTTTTAATAGTTACCAAATTATGAATATCAGTTAGATTGGGGGAATATTGTACATGAAATAGATGATATTTATTTACTTTAACGGAACATATATTTACATTTTCTTACATACTTTTGTTTCAAATCGTTCCTACATTTAAGTAAACGAATGTAACAAAGGGATCGTGCAAAGTTAATCAATCGAAATGACTTTTTGCAATGGGTCTCGCAATTTTGTGCACGCGACTTTGTTAAGATGCACATGTATATGCGCATTCTAACAACTGTGCTTTCCAGATATAAAATGGTTACCTTTCATGTACCAAGCTAACCGGTTCACTCGGCAGAATCGTTCAATTAAATAGCGATTTCATCGATTTTATACGATATAAAGCGATTATATAACAATGCAGTCATGTCGGCAGTGTCGTGCGTGAAAGCGCAATTTCGCACAGAATTTGGTTGCTCGATACTCGTATTGCTTCGGGTGAGAATCTGAAAGGATGTCCCTCTGTCCTTGTTTATGTCGAGCGAAAAAACATGTAAATATCGTTCAAAGAATTCATCGTTGTTAAATTTAAGCGCGATAGCATTCGGACATTCCGTATGCAATTTGCACCTGTATTTTTTCCATCGTACAAAAAGTCATTTCTGATTAAACGAAGCATGATGGTTAAAAAAAAAACAACGAATGGCTGCGTCGTGTTTCACAAAAGATATGTGAAACGTTTGTTTCTAACAATAATTCGCTCTATTTGATTTTGAGACTGGAGATTTGCAAGAGAAAGATTGAAATCCCTTTTTTATTGCACAGAGCACTCCGTGTTCATCAGATTTGATCATATTTGCATGCTATATGTACTTCAATATTCTAAATTGGCAAAAGATATAAAATTCACTTTGTTAATTTACTTGTTTGCGAAACAACATTTTATACGTTACATGAAAAATGTCCGCGATATAACATATGTACACAAAATAAAAATTAATTTTACATTGGCGAATGCACTCGAAATGTGTGAAAGAATAGACTGTAATAAAATGTATATACATTGAAGCTTTATAATCTTGATATTTGTTTGAAACATATGTCATAATGCGCAATACGATTTTCTAAATATAAACATGCTTATCATATGATTGCGTGTAATTCGCTCGTTTATTTGGTTGTTAATTGTAAATCAATAATGAAAAGTTTAAAAGTACCAACCTGGAAAGAAGCTGTAATTGCTGAAAGGACCTCGTAAAAGTGCTCCCAAGGATGATTCTTCGGTGGTCGAAACGGAATTACTAAATAGTGAAGGCCCAAGAGAGGCACTAAAAGTAATGTGGCCCTGACAACAAAATATCAAACATCGTCGTAATTTGTCAGTATTAAGTAAATAATTATTGTTATTAGTTTGTGTTTAGAAAGTGTAGTATTCTTTCGCGCGACAAAATCGACAAATTCAATCAGCAATACATCTGAATTACTCTTGTGTTTCAAAATTAATAAACAGATATTTTTTTTCATGAAACAATGAAAAAAAATACTGTGACACAGTAATAGTACTTGGATAGCATCATTGAGCGAAAGTTGACAAGTTCATCAAAATAATTATCGTGTAATTTATCATGATTAAAAAATTGCACTGCACACGCTCGTAAATCTCTGTAAAAAGGGATACGTTCGTTACGCTCTTTGTTACGTTCTTTTTTGCGCTGTCATGTCAATGTACAATTTGACGTGAAAGGTAGCATACAGAAAGTGAAAAATTCAACTACCTGAAAGCTTGCAGCATAGATCGTGAAGGGCGCGTTCCAATGGCGGGACCGGCACGTAACTTCATGAGAAGGACTCGCACGATATTAAATAGGAAAAGCAGATTCAACAAGGTGGAAACGCATACAGGATAAACCAGCGCGTTCATATAGTTGCCCTCGTCAATCCAACACCTAAGTAATCGTGATAATTTAACTCGCTATAATTCCTTCTTTACTTTTCTTTCTAATAAAACTAATTATTACAAATAAATAATTAATTATTAATCATTAGTTTGTTTGATGATGTACTGGCTGATGTAGCATCTTATATTATTTTATTATGTTTTATTATGTTAATCTCACGACGTGTCGTGTAATTCTGTCTGGCTCACCGTTTTTGTATTTTTTTAATTATAGAGCTATTTGTATAAAAAGACATGAAAATTTATACTCTGAATTCTAATGAAGTATATTGTAAATTGCGTGTGTGTGTTTGTGTACACGGTTTTCACTAAAATTTCCTTTAAAAAACCGCAAACCCGCATGTTGTTATTAAAATAATTAATAAAATGTTTATTGATTCATTACAAAGTACACTCAACGTATCCTAGTTTCTGGTTTCATTGAGGAATTGCTTTCTATACAAACGTCGTTATCTCTGAAAATATTTTTGACAGGTTGAAATATTACGCATGTTACTTGTCAAATACAAACGGGTATATTTAACATACCCGTATTAATAAGGAAAAGAAGAAGGAAAGCGTGTTTGTATTCATCAAAGATGATCGATCGTACCTCCATTCTGTGTATCTAAGTATATCCACACATTCGTGTGTAGAGACGCTTAATATAAATCCCTATTCTAACAAACCTGATAGGAAGAGACGATGAAAAATGTCAAGGGAATAACTTGGCAACGAGCTTCCTGTAATAAGCACAGAAGGCAGAGGAAGAGGAAGATACGTAACAGATTGGAGGATCGGCTGCTAGATATTGCCTTAGTCCCGACTAGTTATAAAACATTTATCTCGCATGATAGGAGGAGGTATACAGCAGAAATATATCGACGAAAATAGAGGGATGAGCGAGGAAGAGCGGATGCTGACGTCGAGTCTTGTGTAAAACAATCACGAGAAGACTCTAAGACTGAAATCTAAAAATAAAAATCTTTCCTTTCCGCGTGATAACAATATATTACTTATACATACACGGAACGACGAGTATAAGTCACAAAATAAAATAGACGGCTGTAATTTTATCGGCTGAAATTTATGTTACTTCTTTCGCTAAAGAACTTGTTAGACGGACGATTTCGATTCATCTTAACTCTTTAACTCCCAGACCTCTTAAACGTTAGAAAAAAATTCTACCTTTTTAACATGTTATAGAAAATGATAAATTTTTTGTTTGAAACTTTTTTTTATTTGAGAACTAAAAATGGTTTTTTTGAATGTAGCATTATTGCTACATTGGGCATTTAGGGTAAAAAATTAATTAACAATACTTTTTCTATTTAAAGTGAATGTAGCAAATTTCCTACTGTGGGAGTTAAAGGGTTAATGATGGTCGATTATTAGTTATTGCCAACAAAATTATTTCTTATTTTATTAACGTAACAGCGTGCACGCGTTAAAGAAAGTATCGTTATCGTGACATGCGAAATGTTTCTGTAAAATTTCCGCATTCACAGTAACGATCGTCTCGACAACATTTGCTTTCAATATGACATTGTTTTCATCAACTTGATACTTTATAACGTGGCCGTTTATTTCATCAATGTTCCGATATGTTTCAATCTGCGTCGCTCGTAAAACTATCCAATGGAGCGAATGTGTATATGTTTCCGGCATCTGGTGTAAAGATGGAGTATCCTCATGTTATTTCATTATAAAGCCGTGTATAGAGCTGCGTAAAATAGTTTTCAATGAATTTTAATATTTCTACCGAATAATAATTGTAATTAGCCGGTAACAGCTGTCATATTGATAATGAGCATCATCGAGTCATTGAACATACATAAAATCGACAGACATAAAATCGAAACAATGTTATTCAAATGTAGAAATTAATTAAGGTTTCATCTGAATAACTCTAAATAAAAAAATAAGATAATAAAATACAAATAGGTATGTGAAAGTATTAAAGCGTATCCGATTAAAGATACAAAGTGTAAGACTTCTCTAGGTAAGACTATTAGTTTAAGTAAATAATATAACTGAAAAACTATGTCTACGAAGTTGTGTTAATTACTTAATATAGTTATGTACTTAAAATTTCAGCATAGTGCATCGTAAAATCAATCTTGAAACTTCGTGAAAGTTTTAAAGTCGAGCAACGTATATAGAATGTAACAGCCTTGTAGTAAATTATGGCACGCGATAAACCATGGCATTCGGTAGTCGAGACTGCACAATGTGGCATATTCATCAAATTTGCCCTTTTCGTAATTTCATTACGCTGTCTGGCTTTTATTTTGTATGTCCCTGTAAAACTCGTGTTGCGGAAGCCCTCGGCAAAGTAAAGTACACGTTGGGAAGTTGCGTTACGAACAAAAAAAATTGTTGCAAAACGCGTGCTATACACCTCGATGAATTGTTCTTCAAAAAAAGATAGACCGACAATGGGGTTTTTTTTTGCGGCCGAGACCTCGCTTTTGATAAAATAACGAGGGTACTCAAAAGCGCTGATTCATTCTCGGAGATTTTACTTCGGTTATACTTACAATGTAGAAGAAGCGGTATATTTTTATGAGCCCTTTTAAATTTTTCACCGCATCAAACTTTGAAAACTCAAACGGCTATGAAAGTAAAACTGGATTAGTTAAAAAATATTACTTTGTTGTTTTACATCGCGATGCAAGAGAATAACTGTCGAGAGTACCGTACTCGCAAAATTTATATGGATATTATGTAAAGCTTTATAAGAATACATCTTTCTCAAATTTCCTGAAAAATAGAGAAAGCAGTAGAGATATAAAATAGCTATATCGTTGATTCCTGACAGATATGAAAATATTTCTACCTTATTTCATATTGCTTATATCATTTTTCTTATTACCTATTACAGGGGTCTTCTCCATATACAAATTCATATCTTAAAAGACCAGGGCGTTCATGCATGAGGGATTATACATGAAATTCTTTTTGGAGGAAAAAGGTTTCTACAATAGTTATGATCCTTCTATCGGCTATAAAAAGGCATCACACAAAAAAGGTCGAACGTGAAATTTAGAAAGGTTTTAGATAAGAAAAATGGATCTTTTTAGGTTTACTTACGTGATTTATGTTTATGATCTAATAAAATAAGAAACTTGCCTAATGCTACTTTTTAATATATAATAATTTTCCTTCATGATTCAGTATTTAGTTTAACAAAAAAATTCTTGTCAAAATAAAGTAAAATGTTATGTATTCATCACCCCATATTATTTTAACGCAATTATTCGTCAAATCGCCAAAACATTTTGTCAGTTACACTCGATGTTGCTTCGGACGCAAGAGAAAATGATTACTTTATTTATATAAACACACTGATTTTCTCAGCATGTATATCGACAGTTTTCGTTCAGCTATCGTACGTAATGGAACGGTAATGTCATTGTCGCACCGTGGTTTCGATCTTGTACCACGGCGCATTTAGTTAGCGTGGCTTCATGGTGGCGGACATACCTAATTTCACCATCACATACGCAACCGACCGCATGCTGTTCTTGCTGAGAAATTAGAGTAGACCGGCACCCTTTTCATGGTCGATCAGTGCCACAGGTCTCCTTCAACGAATCTCCAAACACTTCAATTAGGCTCGTTCAATTTCCGCAGTCGTTTATCGGAAACGCATTAGTATTACGGATCCGAAAGCAAACATTTCCCTGATACGGTCGTACTTTCACACGCGCTACGCGCCAACCAATTGGACAAACCATTTGGTCGATTCTATTTTTTCTTTTTTAGTTTTACTTGTAATATAATTCTAAACGGAATTACCATACTTTTTTTACTAGTATGTATAGAGTGTACTGGGCAAAATTTGCTTGTTGAAATCTATGCGGCACTTAATCTTAGTATTTCTGCATTTTTGCAATAAAAATTGTTGAATGCTATCCGTCGTCAAACGTGTACTCGGATAAAACCAATAGGAAGTACATGCGTTAATCAATTGTCAGATCATACGTGTTATTCGTTTCTTTCCTGATATACACAATGTTTGATTAAATTTATAAAGAAACGTTACAAGTAAAGTTTTCAATTTCAATTCTATACATTACTAAATATCGCATTAACCAGTTTCATTTTAATGTCATAAAAAGTAATAAAATATGCGAATACGACAGTAACTTGATTTCTTTTGTCTATTATATACGATAAAAGCTTTTTTTGATCCTCTTTGAGAACCGATCTTTTATCCAATTTTGAGTTTTCTTTATCTATTTTGTGCAATAAAAGCTTCTATTAATGTTGCTGGCACTGTACTGGTTTTACAAGCGCGATTGATCATCGACAAATTGCTACTTACTGCTCGTTGTCTGCAGGATCGTCGCTGGATGCACGTAATACCGTGTATAAGGTGACGATTACAGCTGGCACGGGCCACCCGAGTCCCATCAGCCAATTCACTAATTTGTGCTCGCTGGTGAATGCACTCACTAGCAGCGTGTGCAGGTAGAAGCCTTCGCAGAGCATCCAAGCGTAGTTCGTTAATAGAAAGTAATGAAGCACTACGTGCAGTACGCGACACGGTATCTGCAAAGCATGACAAATTCATGAATGCTTCTTCAAAGTCACTTACAAGTCATATTCGTTTGTAAACTATTCAAGTAAGCTTTGCCATTAGGCTTAAATATAACAATATCTTCCAATGATGCTGGTAGTCCTGATTTTTTTATAATTCTACAATTTATTCAAATTATTATTTCTAATAATTTTTTAATTACATTTCAAAATCCATTTATCATTGAAAAATATTTAACTTTTCCATACTATTGTACTTTCATAAACTGCATTTGATACAATTTTTATCAATAGTAGATGATTTTTTTTCTTCTAATATATACTTATTTACGTTAAACCGCTTAAAAAGAAAAAAATTAGTTTTAAAGTTTTAACGCTAACACAAATGTTATTTTCGTTGTCTTAATAAACATCTTGAATTACAAATAAAAATACATAGTCCTTCATTTTTATATATCTTTGTATACATATATACATATAAATCTTCTCTTTCTTTCATTATATTTATATTCTCAATACGTACGCCATTATTAAGTACTACATCCGAATTCGCTACTATGAACCTGTACCAAATCAGCCATAAGGCATTGTTGAATGCGAACGAGATGAATAGATTCATATGCAGCGTAATCCGTGCACATCTGAGAGATCTGCGCAAAGAAACAAGAAAGTTTTTTTCAATTGCACTTCTCCAAAGTCTTTTCAACGAGTCCTAATTTCATGTTACAGAACGATAAAGAAAGATCTAGAAGTTCATCGAACAACGGTACGTGAGTGACCGCCGCCTAGATTGGGTCGCTATTTAAGCTGCACTAGTTTGATACTTCGAATAGAGTCTTAACCGTCTATGTCTTTGGTGATAAGACTTACTTGTTAGGTAAGACACATTTAAAACTTATTCAGATTAACTCTAGACCCCAGAATAAATAATACAATGTACAAAGCATTTTAATATTTCTAAAAGTAGAAATTTCAATTATGAGCTTCTATTATAATATTTTCAAACAATGCATTCTTTTTATCTTTTAAGATTCTTATAGAGTTTTTCATCGCAATTTTTGAAAAAACTACGAGTTGTTATTATTAAATTAAAAAAAAGATATTGTACTTCTCTTCTTAAGCGATCCAATTTAGACGTATCTCTAAGCGTAGGATACCTCCGAAAGTAATTCTCAAAGTTTTTGCATTAACGTACTCTAGCGTTATATACAAATTTTAATATCCTGTTGAGGTAGCAAAGATAATAACAACGTCGATAAATTTGTAACTTACCGGAAGTACGTGAGAATTCCTAAGGAAAGCAACAGAGCTACCAAGGATATCGCGTACCCCGCCTCGTAGATTCCACTTATACTCTGCTGCCACTGTAATTACATTATCAAAAATTTGAAACTTCATCCTCACATTTCGCTCTTCACAGGCCTGATAATTTTTAGAGTGGTGCCTTAATTTTTATTAATTCATGTTATGCGGACGGCGCGAGTTACGATCCTATTACTTTGTCGGAAAATTTCACAGTTTTAGATTGGGAGGGATGACGATGTGGCAGCGAGTGAGTAACGCGAATCTGACCCCAATCGTTTCTTTGATTAATTATCATCTCGCCGTTGCACGCTCGGTGCGCCTATCTAGATTTGTAGAGTAACATTACTTTTTTAGAAGGCACTCTTTCAAAAATATAAATTTCGTAGATAATGCATCTTAAAATTCATGCGAATGAAACGCTTTTGAAAATTTGATCAATAATGTAAAAATATATGTTTTTTAAGAACGTGACTAAACTTGAATTTATTAACCAGAAGTATATTTGTTACTTACAAACTTTTCATACATCAAATAAAAAAAGATTGCAAAGGTTTTTTTCCGAAAGTAAGAAGAAACGATTGCAAAACAAAGAAATGTGCAACTGGAATAAAACTTGATCGTGATAAAAATGTTGAAATAATTGTGAACGGTATACGTTTTTTTTTCTTTCTTGTACATACACATATCGCAGAGCGAAAATTTCCAGGACCTACAAATGTAAAATTCTACATTTCTCCTATCCAGGCTTTTCATGACTCTCCCTTATCATAAACCTGTGTCGTAACAAATATTTAAGCTTGAAGTTTTCGGGAATCTTAGAATCAGACTTTGTGGACGCCAGAAAATCGCGAAACGCGGAGCTCTCGCACTGAAATCATTAAAAAAATTACGAATCTCACACTGAGAAAAATATCGAAGCCTATTTAATCGGATAATCCAATTACATAATAATAAACGGATGTATCCGATTAAGTTGTACATCCGATGAAGAATTTGATCGGATATATCATAAATTCAACGGATTATGTCATCGATTACTACATTTCATTCCGCTAAAGGCGTCCATCTTTGATCGGATAACAAAATTAACAATCGGATACACTATTTAATCGGTTTATCCGATGGTTATTTTTCTCAGTGCACGGAAATCTGTTGTTCAATTTCTTTCGTTCCGAAATATCCACGGGCGACACCCACTGAGTGTTGCGTTTTAAAATTCATCCGCTTATGAGATCCTCCATGTCCCTCACAGCCCCCCTCCCTCCTTTGCAACCAACATACTTCCTTTACGCCGTCGCATGCAAATCTTGCCGCATCTGCAAAGCAAAGTCGGCTAGTAATAGGGCTTCGTAACGGTGTCCTATGTATGACAAATGTCTGCCAGGCACGAAGTGTTTATGAGGCTCGCCGTCCGAAAAACATGCCTCATGATTCACGCCGGGGACGGTCGTGCTTGGAAAATTAATCGAGCTCGTGTCGGAGTACGGATGAAAAATTCGGACATTGTCCGAAAGCTCGAGCGTGTAATCTCGCTCGTAAAATATGTAAAGCAAGCAGACGCTTCGCGATTCGCGATCAAAAGAATCTATTCTCATATTTATTACAAGTGGATGATGGTGGAGAGCCTCGGGGAAGAGCATTAAGCCCGTCGTTCCCACCGGGGGATAGGAAGCGGCGCGGTTATTCTTCACCGCCATCGTACGTACGTCACGTTACTTATTAACGCTATGCTTACACGAAAGCCTACAAGTCCCGTGCTTTCATAGCCTAGCGCTCTCTACTCGTAGATAAGATGCCGCAGCTTAAATGCGCGCAAATGTGAATTAATATTTAACCCTCCATGTATAAATCTCTTTGCAGTACAGGCGATTACGCGAAAATGCTTTCAAGCGAAAGAAGGTAACCGAAAGAGATAAAAGCTATCTGGATATATATGTGTGACTTGATTATTCTATCGTCGAATAATCCTACAAGTTGTTACGTTTTATAATATTAATTCGCTGCGGCACAACTCACAGCGTGAAATTGTCGAATTTCTCGCGGGTGTTTTTACTATTACAATTTTATTGCCATATATTGTCGAAAATTATCTAACGGTTAGCATAGCTGTTTCATTTGGTTAATTCGAAATGTTAATTTGAAACAACGTTTCGAGATATTAGTTTTTCATTTTCGAAGTCGGATCATTTGCAAAGAGAGGCAAGGCAAGGTATGTCGAACAGGAGCCACTGCGGCATGTGGTTGAGAGCGAAACACGACGAGTTGGACGAGTTCGACCTTTAATTAATCCATAACGTTAATCGAATCGGAGAATATTATAATTATGAAAATGAGGTCCACACCACACAGCTTTAAACGGATTTCGCACCGCGCTACGGTAGTCAGTGCTAAATAATTCATGAAGTTGTACGCGCAGTCTCCGGATACTCCGGATACCGGGCTCTACCTTGAGATTACACGGCACTTGATACCTTAATAGTGTAGGTAGGTATGAGCCCCCGGGTCTCTCTCTCTTCTTCGGGCCGGCCCAATCGGATTAACGCGGGTCCCGGAAATTATACCGCTGTTGCATGCGGGGACACGATAAATTTTATCAACGATGAACAAAACGATAATTGTATCCCCGCCGCATCGCCCATGTTTATTATGTATCCATAGTGGGGATTACACTATCTCCCGTGCTACATTGCAGCTTATTGTCGTTTGCGTCCGCGATCCCGTTAATATTAGGAGGATAGATGAATCCTCAATTTCGTACGTGTCGTATTGTCGAATTGAAATCGAGCTATCGCTGTTTGCCGATCGTATTGGATTTTGGTGCAAAGTTCGCGCTGCGAACGCAATGAATCGCTCGGTACGTGACAATATCGTGCGTTCGCATCGCCACGACAACGACACTTGCAAATCTATAAAATAATAGATCCAACTGACATAAATATACTTACACTTTATAATGTATATATATATATATATATATATATATACACATATATATATATGTATATGTCAATTATTATACTATATAACTATAGGTATATGTATCTTCTCTCTATTTTTATATTGTACATATTTTTAAAACATGTACAATATAAAAATATTTTGTAAATTTAAAAATATTTTTATTGTAGCATCACATCTCTTGGGTATTGGATGGGATGATATCAAAGTTTTATACATAACTGAAATTTGTTAAAATTGCATCTTTGCACTTTTATTATTTCAACTATGATATATTGTATTTCTAACAAAATAAAACGGTAAGATTAGTATCGATATTACACGCGTATGTCAGTTTCATAATATTCGATATGTAAAATGGAATCTATTGAATATCTATATCTTCTCGCCAGCAAGTGCTAAAGGGATTGTATTAGTTGCGTGGATGAGATCTATATACCATTACATGAATAATAATGCACCAATAGTTGTTCGCGTCCACACGTACATACATCTATTAAATCTCTCTATTCTAACGGCTCAAGAGATTGATGATTTTTAGAAATTTCTTTTATGAATAATGGATAATAATCTTTTCAGAGGCTTTTATTCGCGTTGTAGGTATATGCAGAGACAAGTCCATTTTTTAAATCATATAATATGTTACTATTCAATATTTTGATCAATTTTTAAATATTTTGATCAATACTTTGATCAATTTTTCAGTGAAATTTGAAAGATATATTCTATACTTTTTATATAAAATAAATATACTTTCAAAAACATAAGAAAACAGAAAATTGGTATTTTTTTGATCAATTATATTAATTAGCTCTCTTTATTGATATTTCTATCTTAAAATAGAGAGACCCTTTAATTACATATTAATTTTAAATTTAATTACATATTAATTTTTAACAAATAATGACTCTATAATGAACTATACAAACAGTCAAAGGAGTTATCTTCGACCTAAAAATAATAAAAGTGCTTCTAATTCTCTTGTTCTTGCCTTCCATTAGTTAATCTTTACGATTATCTCTCTCTCTCTCTCTCTCTCTCTCTGTCTCTGTAATAATTAAGAACTGGAAATTTAACAGAAAGCTTCGAAGTACTTGCATCTCATGCGTAAAATATAAGAGAAAATTCAGAGAGCTTCAAAAATTAAATTTCAGAGTTACCAACAGCAAAATCTTATTTATCATTTAGATACAACTCAATGCAAATATGAACTTATCAGCATACTGGTTCAACTCACATTTCAATGAAACATTATGCAATTATTGCCAATGAACATTGTAAACATTTCGCTGCCAGTTTTATTATAATCAATTGCAACTACTTCGTTTTTAATTCTATTCCTTCTTAAAAGTACAATAAACTATCAACAAATTTTAACTGTGATGTATTTAAATGACATTTAAATTGCAAACTAAAGAATTGTAATCAAAATGTAACCTTGTGAATAATATATCGAGGAATAAATATGCATACAATAATCAACCATACGAACGTTGACATGACATTTCAATAAAACTTTTATATAACCGAGTTGTGCAACTCTTTCAATTCTTCTTTGCAGCCCTTGTTAAAAGTGTAATAAATGTCTATCACACAAATTTTTTTGAAACTTTATTCGAACTTGGATTCTCTGTAAAGTCATTTTTTTCTGATTACTTAGTAGTCACATAACGACTAAACGGTGTTCGTAAAAGTTTCGTAAGAGACGTAAGTAAATTCACGCATATTTTTCATTATTGTATTGTCGATTATACAACATTTTATACAATTTCATATATAGAGCTTTTAGGCTAATAAATGCATTGCAAATGATTTCCTTTTAAAATAATTGCCAAACAAGAGCGAGTGAATTGATACCGGCGATGAGAATTTCAATCAATTTTCATGCTTTCGGAGAACGGAACTGGTTCAGTATACAATTACCGTTCAATGCATTTTAAGTGCGTTTATTTGCATAAGCCGTTTCCTAGTTTTACGATAATATTTATCTTAGAGTGTCCAGATGTTGCAGATGTTAGAAATGGATCGATGATGATATGTAAACGTTCGTCGTGTACAGGAATGAATACAAAGGCTTTTGTCATACCGTCGCAACACTACGAGCGCAAAGAATCGGTTTCATTTGAACATGCAACGGTGCGTGCGCGACGAGAATTCAACTCACGTCGGATACGTGTGAATTAAAAACTCTGGAATAGACTGCCATCTCTGCGAGAGGCAAATGTATCACTACGTAATTTGCAACATAAGAAAAAAAAAGAAAAAAAGAGAGAGAGAGAAAGATAGATAAAAGATGCGGGTACAAAGGTAATTCGGTTCAGCGGCGTATCATTAGCAGAATCTAATGAATCCGTTCGCAATTTCGTGTACCACAGAACAACCGCCACGAGACTAGAAGGATTAAGTAAACAGGAAGATTACTCGGATAGAAATCACTCAAGCAGATTAGTCGGACAAGAATGGCAGTGGTGTACATGCAAAAATATATCCTCCCGAGCTTTCCCGCTTAAGTCTGGCCTCATTCTCTGGACCCGAAAGATAAGTCGTCTTATCGTCGCACATAAAATAGGGTATCGCGGGGCATTTTTCACCGTTTTGTATACCGCGCATTAAATCTCTTGCATTGTACGAAAGACTATAATCGAGCCAACTGGCGTGAGCAATCCCATCCAAATTGCAGTCGCGCGCGCGTGCGAAGAACTCGATAATATCTAATATTAAATTAATTTTTATTCGACGTACTGTACGATAAAAAAAAATTGGACGGCGAGATACTCGCTACGTCGTTGATAACTTGAGTTTGATCTCTAAAATTAAAAATTATGTAATTATGAACAATTATGAAATGAGGAATTATGTAGACGGTTAAAAATTCGAATGTATGTTTTTTTTTGGAAACCGCATAGTATTTGAAATTTTTCTCGTATTGCTATTTTTCTCAGTTGTTTTTTATTATGTCAACTATTAATTTTATTAAAAAGTTATTTTGTTATTTCCTATGTGTGTTGGTAGTGTCGTTGAAAAATGATTAAAACGTTTTTTTTTTGTTCTTTTTAAAGCTTCCCACGTCCTTTCGCGAAATATAAAATTCTTGCTCGGTGCTTCGAATTTGTCTTCGTTTCTTCATCTTACGGTAGGAAAACCTTGGTGTAAGAACTCGATAGAAACGAGCTCCGTGGCGAGCGTAGCATTATGTTCGCAATTTTAGTAGCGTCGCAATGAAAAAGGCGCGAGTATTGACATTGACGTCAACGCGCATTAGAAGCGAATGCCTTTGCGACGACGTGATGGATACGCTGAGAGAGAGAGAGAGAGAGAGAGAGAGAGAGAGAGAGAGAGAGAGAGAGCGAGAGCGAGAGCGACTATGACGGGCCATGTTCTAAAGGATGATCACGCTATGTATATCGGTACCGAAATGAAGCTGGTTCTAATGAATAGAGCGTGGCTCGTCAAGTACATGAGGAGGGTTGACACGGATGGCGTTACGTAAAAGCGGCTCCTCGCAAGCGAGAAACGGGAAGCGGGAAACGGGAAACGCTTCATCGTATTATCGTACTGCTTCACGCGTCAAAGGCGCCGTTGCTTTGCGACGTTAATGCCATAAGAGCGGTGTCGAAAAATTTCTAAAGGGCCGTAACTACCGGCACCAGAGGTCACATTATAAAATCCATTTGTTCCGGACACGACGGCCAAGTCGCTTTGCCGCTTCGATGGCTTTCGATACATCGGAAATATTTAGAGAGATATGCTGGACGTTAAAAGGATAACATTTAAAGAGATTTTGCAGTATTGACAGAAGTTGGGAAATTCAGGACAATTTCGTGCTCGTTTCATTTCTATGCTTCGCGTTCTCTCTTTTTACTGAAATATCCGGTACGCGCATCATAAATCTGCTTCACCGAGCCGCGACAGTTGCAGCGACGAGAAATCAATTCTTCGAAAATAAATCGCGAGAAACTTTTGTTTCGCACTGTTCCTTTCGCCCATAATGTCATTCGTCGAAATGTCGACCGTCGAAATATCGGAGCGATATGCTCTGATGCAATGGCGCCGTTATTGTTCGTTACAAGGCAGATTGCGAGGTCGTCGTCGCGTGATCGTCGAAATTGTTCCTCTGTGCAAAGTTGCGATGCAAAATAAGTAATACCCTCCCTGTCGAATGCAGCGTGCGTGTCTTTCAAATATTTCAACAAACGCGTCCCGTTTCCCTCAACGTTTCGCTCAAACGATATTAGCTCTCCGGAGAATATACGAGTCGGCTGATCGTGAGCCTTCAGGCAGAATCGAACCCGTGTCGTCGCCGCGTCGCGCCCGTGCCGCGTAACTGGGACTCGCGTGTGAGAACTTGTACGTTATTTCCCAGAGGGATAAGCCCTCTCTCTCCCCGTGCCGTTCGCCGATTTTAACCATCAAATTTTTCAAACATTCTTCAAAGCCCGCGATCGCTTTTCTGTGCGATTCATGTCGCGGCAATGTTTTTCAATGTCCCTCCGTGTCCCTTCCTGTCAAGTTTTGACGTAGAGTAAAGCTAGAGAGGATCTTTGACAGCCCAAGTTCATTTTACACGCGAACGGCGGCAGATACATCAAGAAATAACTCACGCTCAGATCCTGTAGATTCACACAAGTCGTGTAATTACTCCATATTAGATTAGATTCGGGATGTCGGAACCACGTGCCGTTCAGCTCGCAGTATTTATGCGCCATCACTGCAACAGAAATTGTTGGAATATTAAATGACGTATATATAACGTAGAGGGATGTTGAGAAATGAGCATCGCACGCTATCGATTTCTTAATTACCGAACCTTAACGGCAGAGCCCTCGACTAATAATATTAATGGAATTTCGCACGATTAGTCTTTTCGCCACGTCATTCTTTATATTGAAATTAATTAAAAGTTCATACATTTTTTTTTTACTTTAATTTGATCAACGATACGTTTTACACTTGCAATTTTATCGCTCCACACGATATGTAAGCAGGTAAACGAATCACGTCAAAATACGAACGCCTCGAAAGAGAATTTACATCGCGCAGCATATTTGTCAATCCTGAAAAGAGAGGTGAAGACGAAGGAAGAAATGTATATCCCGATGCTGACTGCGTAATCATCCACAAAGTTACGTCCGCTTCTTGTCGTAGCTCGTTCAAACTTCCGACTTATCCCAGCGAAACAACAAGCTAATTTAAAATTTCTACGGAGTAGTTTGCAAAAACTACGCCGCGCCGGCGGCGTCGCGTGAAGAATCCAAGAGAGCTGGGCGCAGCGGTCCACCCATTAAGCGGATAGAGAGTCAGGATTATTTCCTCTTTGCGAATTCTCACGGTTTAATAGTCCGCAAATAAAACAAAATGCAAATTGAACTTCAGTTCTACAAAATGCCGCTTGGTTAAACTTATCTTTGGGGAAAAATGAACTTTGACTACTCGCGTAGGCGCCTCCGGGACGTTTTAACGCTCTCTTCGCGCTCCTTTCCGCTCTTAATTAGCTGATGAGATACGATGTAAATATCCGGAGTGTATGCAAGTAACGAGATAATCTGTACGTAATTACGTTTCTGCTTGTCCGTGGAGGGCACGATCTCTGATCTTTCGAAATTTTCACAAATAGAAGAGACGTGGTAGACACGGCCAGTTGAATAAATACGGAGATACATTTATAAAAGTACAATAATTAGAAAACTAGAAGGAATGATTTTATGAAATAGGAAGTAATAAGAAGGAGAGAATGAAAAAGATTTGGGAGGAAGATTTAAATAAGGTAAAAGCTGAAATTCTAAAGAAATTATGGAGGGAAAAGGAAAAAAAGAAGAGTGAAAGAAGAGAAAATATAGACTCTGATGTAGGCTGTGAGGTAACAATTAGTCAATAGGTTTAAAATAAGTTAAGATAGATTGGTTTAAGGTAGGCTAGGAGAGTGATGGAATGAGTGTGAGAAAGAAGGAATGAATGAGTTAAGGAAATTTTGTAAACCAAGTCCCGCTTCTTGGCAATGTAAGCTTGAAGTAAATAAATTATTATAATAATTAGAAAACGAGAGAAGAAACATCCAAGAGCCGTACATAACAATATTGGCGTGCGTTTTAATTATAATGCACTGTAGATTGCGAGGAACAACATGTTTGTCGGGGACGCTTATCGATAAGTTTTTTTTCTTTTTTAAATCGGAATATTATAATGTACCATATACGAGAGCGGAATTACGCCCACCGGCGAGCGTGTCGGCGAGCACAGGGCAGCGATTAAACTGCGTTCCGTTGTAAAGAGAATTGAGGGGAAAAGTACATTACGAAGACGCGACCGCGAGAAATGGCATGGTCGCACGCAAGAGAGTCTGAGCGATGCGAAGTCTTTCCTTCGAGTATTACGCCGTAATTCGCCGCAAATGGCGCAAAGCGAAATAGCGTTTCCCTTTTGCGTACAAATGCACTCGCGATACAACGCGAGTGAATAATGCCGGCGCGCAACTTGCTCCGACAACAACGGAATATTAGAGTATACGAATCGCCCCGTAATTCCGCCGGGCATGTCCGAACTATGGAGTTATGTTCTCAATGCTAACAGTTTGGGCCTTCGAGGATATATTTGAGGGAAATCAATTTTCCCTCGAATATATCCAAATTACGTGACCGTGTCCTACAAGCAATTTAGTAAGGCCTACCGGCTATTCTAGCAATTATTTCCCTCTCGCAGCCGCGTTTAGACTTGCGATCGTTATGGCTCTCTCTCTCTCTCTCTCTCCCTCTCCCTCTCTCTTCCTGAAAACTAAAAATATCGCCGCGATTATTCCACAATGTAACGTACTTAATTTCTAGAAAAGAATCAACTTGCGCCATACCGATACTATTAAAAAAATTTAATTATGATAATTATGATTGCGATGACTTAAAATGTTAGATATAGCACACTTTCTAGATATTCCTTGAAATAGTAGCTATACGCTATTGTTCGAGTGAAGAACACGACATTGTCTGGAAACAATTTTTACTTCACTTTCCGCTAATTGATCATTAGCGGCAATGAAATTCACGCACGTTAAATACTTTCGTTTGTTCCCTTATTCAGCCTTATTGGATTACAATATTAGAAACACGATCCCATTTCAGTGAGAATGTTTAGTATTTCTATAGCATCTCTCGATAACGCCAATGCAATTTTATATGTATAACAATAGTTTTGTTTTTTCTTTCTTTTTCGTTGAATTGCGGATTGATATTTCAAAATTGAACTAAACCAACAATTGAGCAGTGCGTTATAAAAATTGATAGGCAGAATATTCTGGAACTGTGATGATAAAATTGTGATATTATTACTTTATTAACAATGCATGCATTTTATTTGCGCATTACAATTGTTTATAACTTGAAACATTTTTTTATAGTCTTACTGGTGACCAGTCTTGCGACACGACAGATAATTTTATCGAGGTTGAGTCTTTAATATCCATTGTGCAAGAGTAACCGTGTAAAACCGAATAATCCGAATTTGGTTAAAAGGCTCGGTTACGCCCGATATATGTGTGTGTTTATTCAGAAAGAAAAGAAAGAGGGAAAAGAATGGGAGCGAGAGAGGAAATTACGCGCATAGCGATTATTTGCGGGCTCGTGTGGTCGCTCATTATTTTGTGATGAGGGTCGATCGATCGCGAGAGTCGGAAGACTCGCCTACAAACCCGCCGGATGTTCGCCGAGCGTAAGGTATCGATGTCTGCCCTTAATTCGTCCATCATCCCTTTCTTGCATCTTCCCTTCCGACAGGCGCCGTCATTACACCACATTTATCTTCCCCCCCAAGTAGATGCTCCACCCAAGCTTTAAAAAAAAATATATATATATATTTCCAATTCATGTAGATATGTACGTATATAGAGATGAATGCGCGCACACCCAGCACATATGCGGTGGCCTTTAACGCGTAGCTCTCTGTGGTGCGACACGACGAGATTTATTCGCGAAATTAGAATGGCAAAGCGCTCGTTAAAAAAAAGAAATGCCCGACGTTTAATTCTCGAATAAAAGCGGAACGCGAAGCTTGTCCGACGCACCGCACCTGCGACCTGCGATCGGGACAAGCCAGGGAAAAAAGAAAAGAAAAATAAGGAAAAACAGAAAAAGGAACAAGAGAGTACGATACAACGACGGTCCAAAGCACGTTTTCACGATAATAAGGAGATAACGAAACGCCATTAGCGGCCGTTGTTTCCTGAAATGCGATCTCGTTGGAAGATAACATTTTCGCTAGGGACTGCGCCCGCCCGCCTACGCGCAGGCATATGCTATTTTGCGCCTGGAAATCAGCATACCTAGTCCTACCTTTGACCCATTAACCATTCCGGACGGTGCGGTCATTTTAATTAACGAGATTAACAATTAACGGAACGGAGGACATATTAACGGGAAATACGAGGATATGGTTCTCTTTCCGGCAGAATACGGATTAATTCCGTTGAATTAGTAAATGAAACCGCATATTCAATTTCAGAAATATTTCATAGATACTTTTAACATTTTCTCAAAACTCTCTAAATATCTATAATAATTCAAAAATATCCTTTATATAATCTCAGTCCTTTCGGCAAAAGTATCCTTCGTAATTATTATTATTATAAAATATATCCGTATTTCGAACATATATATAATATATTATTTTTTAATCTCTTTTCTAGTTTTTTGCTTGGCATTAACATTTTTTTAAATCATTGTCATTTATATTGATGAAATGTCTGCTTATGTAACATAAAAAAGAGACGTTAAAGAGAATCGATAAAAATAATAATAAAGAATATCATTCGAAATAAAAGAATAATAAAATCGAGCAAGCTTCAAGTGTTTTCAAAACCGTATATAAAAGATACGAATTGTTTTTTGTATACTTGTTATGAAGCCTCAACCATCATAATAAATTGATCTGGGATTTATTCTGCAATATTAATTATATGACATTGAGTATGTAATATAAATGCGTAAATGTATAATATAAATCATTATTTCATTTTCCAATGTATTCCAAGAAAGTGAAATAACGAGATAATTACAAATGCCGTACAATTATATCATATAAATAATAAGGTACCATGATAAAAAGACACTTGTACACATTAAATACACGCCAAATGATTGTCTCAATATACTTTCGTTTTTCTGTCGAAAGATTAGTTTTGCGCGGCATTTATGACTTTCTGGTTCCCTCAGTGACAACTTATCAGGGCAGAGGCTGAAGGTGATGAATGTTAGTGGATTCCCTACAGCCCCGGACTAATATTACGAGCTCCCTAAGGATACGGAGATGACAAACCAAATGCAATTAAGTGCGTGTCTGTTGTAAAATCCTTCCTGTTCATCAATTCCGTCGCAACATGATCTTTTGTAAAGCTACTACTATTATTAAATCACAAAAGATTTGGGTTTCTTTTATATTGGATACTAAACCATATTTAATTCTTAAACGTTACGCGCAGAAATATTTTAGAATTTTAAATAACTAATTTCGCATGTCGTTCATTTCGTTAACAAATTATGTACAGAAGAATTTGAAATATTAGTATTCATTATTGAATATTATGATATATTCTTATCGTTATGAGCATATATATATATATCTCCATCAGTATCTTGAATAATTGTAAAAAAATTCAAGTAGAATGTATTTCATACATGAACAAAAATTACAAAAATAGAAATGCACGTACAATTGAAAAGATTCTTAGATAAGTACTGAAAAGTAGTTGTATATAGATTGAAAAATGTAATAAAAATGTTAAAGGATTGCGTGTTATTTTATATAACTTAGTGAAGCATATCCCGTCCAATATTCTTGCTCCATCTATATTATATACGGTCTGTCTTATATTTTTACTCCATATTCTTTTTCTTCCTCTTCTTCTTATCTTCTTCTTCCTCCGCCCTACCTTGTTCAATAAATCTCTCTCCATAGATTCAGTTAAGTTAACGCAACTAAACTCTTCTCTAGTCTCGTTGCAGCAGCTGGCGATGCACTTGGCAAGTTTTGACGGAAACAAGTTTCTACGAAAACGTCAAAGAGAAAAGTTTGGTATCGAATTATTTTTTCTCCCCTTCCCCTCCCGAAAAGGAGCGGCCGGATCCCGGTTTGGGTCATGCAATCAGGCATCCGTTTGTGTCCCAGTCGAGAAAGAATGATTGTGCATATTGTGCGCAGAATGATTGGTCTGGGGAAAGGAAAAAAGGCTGATTTGTCTGGGAGTAGCCGATTCGGTCGTTGGCGAGATTTGCACGATGCCGCCGCGTATGCGTAACGTTCCAAGGGACGCGAGTTATCGCGGATCGATATCATAGCCGCGGATATCTTGGATATCAAGTACTCCGAACTGCGTGAATCGCGTGCGGCATCGCGAGAAACTTTGTTAATATCGTCATAGTGCTCGCACGGAAAGTTCCTGGTATTACCTGTTCCACCGATACTGATACATCGCGCTGCGACGACGCCGATATTGCCCGAGTCGAGGATCGATAACGACGCTCTCGAACGCGATCTCACGCGCGAGCGTATCAATTCGCCGCATCCGCGCCGAGGACAGCGAGTACTTGGCTGCAGATTCGACGCTAATAGATCATGGAACCGGAGGAAGAGGAGAGTAGTTAATTAGTGTTTGCGTACTTCTCCATGTCTGGGAGAGACGGTGCGGTACATTCGTTTAAGCACCGTTGAGCCGCGCCTGGGGAAAAATTTTCACCGGGATTTTTATTTCATAGAAATGCGTGGCTTTGAAAGAAGTTTCTCGTAAGAAGTACCTCGTAAAAATGGATATTAGCTAACCGCCTTCCGACCTACTTTTATGCGTATAACATCCAGACCAAATTTACATTTGATCTTGAGTGGTTATCGAATCTTCGCTTTTTATTGGGAATTAAATCGGATTTAGAACAGCACCCCCGGTTCGGCGAGTAACGTACATTCGAGAAGTACATTTTAACGCGGGGCTAATCGATATTCGCTTCGTTGCTCCCGGATTTTTCACAATGTTTACTTATACCCATAGAAATCATCGCAGGTAAATTTTATTATAGTTGCACTCCCGACATTGTCCGTCGCGAAAATTCTGAAATTAAAAATCCGCGCACGTTTTGCGCATTGCGCATTAATTAAACCCTGACATAGATATCTTGACGTAATGTCAATCATATAAAAGCAAAATCGGACATTATGTCTCATGAATACATTCATAAAAACAATAATAAAATGTAATGTCGAAAGGGAGCGGCGATCCTTTCGGTATAGTCGTGCGTTTGTCAAACACATTAGTGCAGGTAAATATGCGCTTTCCAACGATCACGTTGCACGTTGCTGGGTTTTTTTTTTACTCTAACGCGGGGGAACGGAGAGATATATTATTCGCAGCTGATTTATCTCCTTTTCGTTTACTTTTATTTACTTTTCGCAAAATACTAAAGACCCTCTACGCGAATGTCACGTAGAATGACCTATTTTCTCGTCAGTGTTAGTCTTTTCGTGAGACGACGAGACCAAGCTGTACGGCGCGCCGAAGTGTCACTCTAAAAGCACTATCCTTCTCCATGTGTACAACTGAAATGCAATTCTACTAAAGTATTGTGAATTATTCGAGAAACTATTGTCGAGAAATTTTGTCTATAATTTAATGACATGGTGACTCTTCCCGCTACGTGTGACTCGTACTCTACAAAACTAATGAAAATCTCAGGCGAGTAATTATAGTTTTGCATATACGATGAATGTTTTTCCGCAAGCCACTTACAGTCATCTTTCTTGGTAAAAGTGTTGCATCGTGCGACAATAAGAGCATGCTTAAATGCAAAAAGTGTCTATACGAAGGTCCGAGCATTCCATGCAATCAGTTTTTTTTTGATAGCCTAAAAACTTTTTAGCTCAACGTAACCGTAACGCGATCCATTAAGCACCAAAGTAGAGAAGCGAGCTATATCTAAGATGTTCCATTTTACCAGACCACTTCCTCTTTTCCAGCACGTAAAGAAAAGAAAGAGATTGCATGAAGGATTACGAATTCGTATTCGTATCAATTTTATTCTTTGCCTCGAAAATAGAGTCGGTATATAAGATAATAAAACAATGCAATATATAAGCTTATATTTTAATGGACTATTAACTTGATATAGTTTTTGTTCCGCGTTCAATGCTCCTTCGATTTCAATAAAAAAATTAAACTTAAAAAATTTTAATTTTTTTTGCACATCTGATAATCAAAATTATCAATTTGTTGTTATAAATAAATTGAATAGCTTAAGCTACCTTGATTAGATAATGATCAATATAAAACAAAATCCTTGATTAAGAATAGGAGTATTCAAGAAATTTGTTATTTCAATGATTTTTGAAGTATACAATAAATATATTTTGGACAAATTGGTCAAATAGCTGAAATTTTCATTATTTTGAATATTTTCTTTGAGATATCTTTTCAATAAATTATCTTCCAACAGAATTTCGTAGGAATTCTTATACTCTGTTAGGAAGAGAAGGTAAAAAATCTAAATGTAAAATAGTTAATAGTGTTCCGCTAGCTATTAAAAGATGTCTCTTCTTTTTTTAAATTAATTACCTTTAAATTTTCAATTTTTTAAATTACTCTCTTGATTAAAGAGTATCTATCATATTTTTCAATTACATTCGGCGTTTCAAATAAATGTGTTTTAGTTTGTATTTCATAAGTGTTTCGTGAGGATATTAAATATTTCATAAGAAATTTAAAAGAATAATAAATCAGCTGAGCTTTAAATCATTGATCCCAATTTTCTAATATATAAAGCCAATCATATAAGTGCGTTAGATAAGATAATCTTCAATG
Organism: Tetramorium parvispinum; assembly: GCA_011638315.1. Classification (NCBI taxonomy): domain Eukaryota; kingdom Metazoa; phylum Arthropoda; class Insecta; order Hymenoptera; family Formicidae; genus Tetramorium; species Tetramorium parvispinum. The sequence goes on along the minus strand of VBVR01001543.1, from coordinate 144 downwards.
ATATAGTATAGGGGAGACCGGGGACAACCGGGGAGACCGGGGACATAACAACGTCATAAAAGTAACAAGCCTCCTACCAACGCATATGTAAATGTTGTATGGTTTATATTTTACGGTCGGATGCGTACGCACGCCCTTTTCCTT
>VBVR01001542.1:0-29468 GCA_011638315.1 Tetramorium parvispinum | reverse complement strand
AATAAATCGTTTACATCATAATATAAAGTTGCAATATTTAGTAATATTTATTTATTATACAATATATTTATTTATTTTACAATTGTCACTATATTTATTAGCGTTCGTTAAAATTGTTCTTATTTAAATAAATATAAATGATAACGAACAACATAATCAACGAAAGTTTGTAAACTGAAAACTTCTGCATCTCGTGGCTATGGAGTTCCATTTCACCCCGTACAGGGAGAGTAATCGCTCCCTTTAATAACAGTTAACTTCTTGGATGAAATACCAACTGAAATTATACGCATTTAGGAAATTCGCAATATGCAAATTATACACATTATTTGATCAATCTTTTCTTGTCTGACGCAAATCTATTACCATAACGTACGCTCTATTTAGCGGCAACAATTAAAATTTATCAATATATAAAGTGTGCCTCGCTGACCGCCCGACAAAATCAATGATTTCATTCTCGTGACGTTTTATTCTTATCTGAATACGCGTCAGCACGTTATTTATTGCATCGTTGTTCAATTATATAATGAGTTATGAATTAATTATTTAATGGACTGGCGTACAGCCGCGAAAGAAGAGTTGCTTCCCGGCAACTGCTTTTTGCCGTTCTCGCTTTTACGCAAATCAAGCGTTTTTTCGCGGATCCGATCTAACGACGCAGAATAAATACAACCAGCGTGACGAGTCCGCCCTCTTCGCTACCTAGGCAGCCTGGCCGCGACACAACGAATGTTGAGCGGCACACCTCCACACCTCCGAAATGAACCGCAGACAAGTAAGCGACGCGGCTCTCAGGCCCTCGCCTTGTCGCGGCACATTAACCTTAACGACCTTTTAGCGAGTTCTTTTTTCAAGCGTCGGAGACGAGCTGATTTTTTCCTGCCAGTTCCTGAGATTGCCGTGTCGCCAGCTCAGCGCCTCTTAATGTTGGCTTTTTCCTGTCCCTTTTTCATCCCCTTCTCTTCCCGCGGTCTCGTTCACGTTTCCCGTTTCCCCTCCCTCCTTCCGAGTGACATTCCGAGGCACACTCGAATTTTGATGTACTACTTGAGGGCTTTTTGCTAGCGGCTCGAAGGCACACAGTGATTACGGAGCGTCTGGGCGAAATCGTGCCGTGTGTGTGCCATTTGTCTTGAGAGATTTAAGGCGATCGTTCTGGACGGATCTCCGCCGGGGCAAAATATATCGTCCTGTTGGTACTTCCCGAAAGGGTTGTTGATTTGGCCTGTCCAGTCCAGGGAGTGTAAATTACAATTTCAAATTATATTAGCCTCGGGCAAATAGTTCCGCTTCGGTTTACATGGGGAATGAAAGATATATGAGTGGTTGTGCTCGCTTACAAGGTTCGATAATTTCGCCGGAACGTTAAAGCGTCTCTATAAATGCTTAATGTTTGATACTTCTTCATACCGTCGGATGTATGCTCTGCCTCCGACGAAGCGACCGCGGAACCGTGAGAACCGTGGTTACCAGGAAAATCCCGCGCAACATGGAGCTATAACATTTTCTAAGACGATTCCGCGAATAACGTCCTAGGTCTCTGCCACCTTCTTTCGCGAACCAGCTGAAATTTTTTCCCACCTCCCGCTGCTCTCTGGTCGGAATCTCGTTTGCAAGATACGCGCGCGGAATATCGAGGAAACGTTTTGTCGGGGACGAGGACGGACTACTCACGAGGACCGGGCTAGAGTTAACTCCGACACCGTGACTTACGACGATTCGGGGCAATCGTGTGCGAATAAACTGAAGCATGTCCTCCGAAAAATTCTCGTGAGTATGCCAATTTGAGACGGTACGCCAGTCGATTCTCAACTACCCACATGTGTGAAACGTTCCGGAATTGGCGAAAAGCAATTATCGTTAGCAGCGTTATCTAATTTATCAAATTTGGTAGTTGAGCTTCTTAATTAAGAAATTCATCAAGATTGATAAATTAAAAAAAAAACCAGAAAAGAACATGTCCGCCCGTGCCGTAAAAGATAAGACTGAAATCGCGTTTATGATGCGGCGCGATAAGACGGGTTGGAAACAAACACGTAGAAATTAAGCGGCGCGATTGCATTCCGTGGTATTGCATGTGATGCGGAATTGCGCAATGAACGGGTTATCGCCGCATCTCCGTAAGTCTGCACCGAGGGAGGATAGTTGGCGAGGGAAGCGATACCGCGAAATCACGGTTTCGGCGAGAGCGGACTCGAAACGTCCGAATCGCGGAGGGGTGAGAAGTGGCAACGATAATGACGATAACGGTTGCATGAAAATGATAACGGCGCGAATAAAACCTGACGAAGGTGAGGGACACAATCGAGAAGAGCCGACCAAGATCGATCGATTTAATCCTGAATTTGAGGAGGGGGAATTCGGGCGAAACTAAAAATTGCGTATAAAAAAATTAAGCGCGGAGTAACGGTGTAAAGCCGAAGGCGAGCGCAATTAATCTTCACCCCATCAGAATTCGCCACGATCTGTTCTATCGTAAAAGTTGTTACAAAACTCACGTCTGCGGGAGGAGCGAGTATCGCCGGGGAATCTTTATGAGCCATTCAATGCGCCCATCTGAAACGAAAGAACAAAAGATTCTACTGCAACAATTTTGTACGAAAAATTGCCGCGCTTTCTTTCTCAGATCCGCGGTTTAATTAATCGATTTCTAGTGCTCGCGGAATATGCGCGAAATAGTCACGATGACGCGTACCGTTCGCATAGCCGTGCTGTTATAAAAAAGAATAAATGTACACACGGCGTGTCAAATTAATCCAGTTGCAATCGGTCGCGTGACACCCGTGCCGCGCGTATACGAGGAGCATAACTCAATTTCGATACGCAGCTTAAAAAATATAATAACACACAACGCTGTCGTATATAGACCGATTTAGCGAGCCATCGATTTTTTATATACCTGTACGACTGTACTGTATGATGTACATCCGAATTGATTACAGAATAATACCGTTGACCTACAAAAAATGTAATGTTCGACAACGATAAACGTAGTAATGAAACTCAGAAAATATCCGACATTAGGTATATAATTTGTAATCAATACATTCTATATATGAAGAAATCTATATTTTTTTTAGATTTTCGAAAAGGTTTTGTAGTTTTTTTGTAGTTTTTTAAATCAAAACGGTAAATTTAACGAAACAGAATAAATTAAAAATAGGAAAGTACATATACATATATGAACGTTTCCTCGAAGTAGCATCGATTGCCGTGATATATGATGCTGCATGCAAGATGAATATCTCTTTGTTAACAAACGTATGCATTTTGTAGAATTACATGTAGAAAGAGCGCAAGAGAGAAAGAGAAAGAAAAAGAGAAAAAGAGAGAAGCTTTTCATCGAGGAAATATGAAATATGAAATACATTCGCTTTAATCTACGGTCCAGAATCAATTTAATAAAATATAAAATCTAGATTGATACATCATATAAATCACTGATTCTGATTATCTGTCATAGTTATATTTCTTTAAACAAACATTTTGCCACTTAATAAAATTACCATAAAATTTCGTTATTCGATATCATCGTGTGCGTTTTATATTTCTTCGCTAATGTCCGTGAGAAGAGAAAGATGCTAATGGATATTAGTCGGCTAGTCTAATTACGACCCTAATTTACCGACGTTCATACCGCGGACATTAACCGGGCGCCCGGATAGCCGAGTATTGACGAGCGCGACGGTACACAACGGCCTACACGAGTAGTAACATCCGGCGGTCAAATGCTCCAATATATAGCGGTCCCGATACCTATAACGGAGCTGCGCGACCGAAACACCGGCCGGCGACAACCAACGGCCAAAGAATTACGACATTTTCTACGGTGGTAGCGAAGTGTAGCCGTAGATAAAGCCGTGGAGGGGACCAACGCGACGCGAGCGAGCGTGCAAAAAGAAACTGAAATTCTGCGAAGTCGACGTATTCCCCTATCTACCAGCCCCCGTCCCGCCGTCGCCGTCCCCGTGTAAATTTTCCATGCGAACGCTGCCCGCGTAAACTCGCGCCCGAATAAATTCATTTGTTATGAGAGAGAGGGGCACCCCCCGCACCATTTAGACGTTATCGGACGCAACGCGTCGGAATTGCTTAACGAAACGGAATCGCCCACGCGATTCGTTCACTCCATCCGCTACGTCCCCTCTTCCCACGCGTTCATCCCCCGTCGACCTCTCTCTCTCTCCCTCTCTCTCTTTCTCTTTCGGTGCCCATACCGTATAATGCCGCGTTGTAGTACGTGGCGAACCCGTCCGGCGAGATTGGAACGCACTACTGCCATTCGACAACAAATTTTAATTATCATACCGCGACCCACCCGCCGCCAGTTAAATTAATCGCAACGCTGGAGCTACTAGAAAGCCAACCAGTTCACGTTCACCATAGGTGGACGCCGCAATTTTACAAGCGTGTCCTTTTCAGCCGCGTCTTCTATAACATACTTTCCCTCCCCCCCCCCGCCCGATGTAACATAAACGCATTTTTCAAAATCTCTCCACGGACCCCGTTCAATGCATACTATGCTCTAAAAATGCCGCCAAGATGTATCCTGCATTAGGAGCCTGTTCTACTTGAGGAACGAATTGCCGCGATAAATTTTTCATCACCGATATTCATTCTTTAGCGTTCCTCGCGCTCTCGCTATTCGTATTATCGTCGCTTTCAGTCGCCCGCGGCGCGCTACTGATGGCGCTTACACAATAGCATGGAAATGGAACACGGCAAAGGCGAAAGAAATCTTAGAAATAACTCAATACGGCGCGCGTTCGCAGAGCCGATGCGGATTTACCCGTCGTAGTGGGAACAGCGGCAGCGGCACGGATTCCGCGTTTAGAGTTCACAGACGGCGCGCTTCATTTGACGCAATCAGCCAGAGAGCGGGGATGTGCGAGCATCCCCCTTTTTCCTGCATTTCGCGATGAAGTAAACATTATTATTCATGGGACCGTGCCGTATTACAACGAACGAGTTCCACCGGCGTGTCCTGTTGCGTCTCGGGCGTTGCGACGAACGACGGCCACGTACGCCGGATTATTAGATACGGAAATAAGAAGAGCAGTCGCGGGCGAGGGGGTAGAAAGGTGGCTAGAAGACGTCGCGAGACACGCGGACACCGTGGAAAAGATGACGCCGCTAAATCAAATTATTTACCGTAGTGCGCGATCGAAGCCGTTATTTTATACGTGATTCATCGGAGCGAAGTCTATAGTCTTGTGCTCCTTTCCGTGCACTTTGCAAAATGAATTTTATTCCGCGCAAACAAATCCTCGTTGTACATGAAATTTAGACGTGAATTACCGATAATTTTATTTTATTCTCCAATTTCTTTTTCAAGTTTTCTTCCTCACAAGACAATTTTTTTTATCAACGAAAATTTCGAGGAAGATCTCTCGGCGGGACCAAATTGGTTTTCGATAATATTTACCCTGAAATTAATTCGACGTTTGTGCCGAGAATGAAATCAAAGGAAATCAAAGCGCGTCGCGTCTGAAAAGGTCGCGATAGAGCTATTGCATAAATTGCATTGTTCGAGTTCCATCCATATTTTATCCGTTCAGTAATACGTTTTCCGTTCAAAGAGAGCCCAAGTGGTTCAAGATATAGCCCGTAACGAAGTTTTTCAAAGGATTGCGCAATATTCATGGATATTCGGACCGCAATCGGGGCACGTGCGAAGCTGTAAAGAGGCAAGAAGAGGCGCTATAGCGGAAGAAAGGTACTCGGCCCGGCGCTTTGTCGGTCCCTGTCTATCCCGTCGGCGAAGAAAAACGAGTATCGCCTCCACGCCGAGCGGCACTCGGAATAACCAATCGGACCTCGCAATTAGAAACTCCACGCCTCGCCCCGGTGAAAAGTAGAAGAAATTAAAGAAAAAAGTAGGTACTAAAGGAGAGGAGATCTCGCGCGCGCGTCGGCGGTCACCACCTTAACCAACCTCCTCTTCCGCCCAGATCCTGAATTTCCAATGCAGATAACTACTAGAGCCACCGTCGCCGTCGACGTTGCCTCCACCCGCCCTCCTAGAGAATAAGGAATAATCAGAAGAAGCGCGAAAGGGGCTGTTGGGGTGCGGAGGTCGCGAAGGGTAGAGGTTGAGCAAGAGTGATCGGCAACTCTCGAACACGCGGGTCGATCGGTCCGCCCGAGGAAAAAGGATCGACACGCAGGATCGAGAGAAACTTTAATGACATTTCTTATTTCCACAGTCGGATGGACCACCCTGTTCTCTACAGGTTCTCTCTCGTCTTTATATCTTCCCGACAGCGAAAGCGGGGGAGGCGAGGGAGCTCGTTCTGATCTCACCGCGCGCCTCGTTATCGTTCCCGAGTGATCTTTTACACCGAGCACGCGGTTTCTTCACTTGCTCTATTTGCTCTGGAAGTTTACGCGCCTCCTTATGATTAGTGCAATTTCCTGATATCGCAATATCGATGTCTAGAGTTCGAGTAAATTGCGAGGTGCGAACTACGAGCGCGTCACGGCGTGAATTGATTGAGGAACTTTTAAGATAAGTTTTTTTAGATGTTACATATATAAAACTGTTACATATTTTTTATTTATAAATATGAAATATTCGTGTAATGTTTTATCATGTATAATATTTTTTAGTCACAAATATATATTCTTTGCACTGCTATTAAATATTCTTGCTGTATAAAATCGCAATAATTGTTATTAGAATATTGGTTCGTATTTAACTATGATTTAAGGACAATATTTCTATGGAGAAAAATGCAAATTAATACACAAAAGTCGCAGGAGACATTTTAAACGAAATTACGAAAGGCGAGAGACTGAGAAAATCCATGAGATTTGGCGAGAACCAAATCACGAAAGTAAAGACGGAACGAGGAATGATTAAGAATCACGAGCGAAGTCTATACATATAAAGTATTCTAGAAATCACGCGGTTTCTTTAAATTATGAATACTAAAGTTATATTTTAAAAGATAACGGCAGTTACTTTAAAGACAAGAATAATATTTTGGACTAATTCCGTTTTAGGAACAAGAGCAGATTTTAAATAATTTTTTAAAATAATAATTTATTATTTTTAATTTTAGTATTCTATAATAAAATATTTTTTATTTGTCAAAGTATTAAAGAAAAGAATATGCCATTTCTGGAACTTATCTACACGTAGATATATAATTTAATCCATGATAAAAGAAGTAGTAGCTGTGGAGAATGAATCGTTAGTTGGATTCCTAATTACGATCATTATATAAACGCAGTAATTGAGAAAATAAAATCTTCATTTGGTTATCAGATGAAGGATGAACGGTTCGCGTGGAAAAACCGCAGTGCAGTAAAACAAACGAAGGTATATAATAGTAACAACGCGGTCACAGTTGAATAAATAATGTAAGCGAGTTTGTGAATATAAAGCGTAGGAATTATTGAACGACTCAATCATTTGTGAAACCGGAATGCAGTTGTAATAGCAGATTCAGAGAAAAATATCTGAATTTAGAGGTAACTTCTCCATCATTATCGCCCAACGAAAATTCCGAAGAAGCTCTCTCTCTCTCTCTCTCTCTTCTTGGCGCGATGCAATAAATGCAAAACTGGAGCCGTCATGCATTTTAGCTTGCGCTATAAGTATAGCGTGCGCAGATTCCTGAGCGACTTTCACGGAAAAGTCAATATTTTCTTTTGCAGTTGCGCCTACCTCGAGGCTCCATGTGGGTAGGATCGTGTTTTATCTATCTAGTCCTCCTTTCAGCATGTTTGCATGGTGCGACATAGGAAATAACGAGAAGGGAAAAATCACGCGCAGCTATCGGGAAAAAAACAAGAAATGAACGTGAGATGTCGTAAATGAAAGCAAATGCATGGCAACGCCAACCAACGGTATGATAATTCAGCAAAAAAAAATGAAAAGAAAATTGAATTAAGCGAATGTGACTGACAGGAAAAATTGCAAGAGAGATAAAATTCTCATTATTTTCATACCAAACAAGAACGACAATAAAACATGAAGAAAAAATAGCTGTCGAAAATGAGTAATGACAATTTAGTTGCGAAATAAATATAACTTGTTGTGGCAAAAATAACATATATTAATATAAAATGTTTACAGATAATATAGTGATCTTTAGAACATTACAGTGAAGTATAACGGTAATCGTTGGGACTACGGCAAGTTAGTCGACGGCGAATTGTCAGAGAAAAGCCTTCGTCGACATTAAAGTGATATTGAGTCGAACGACACAAGATTTGAGTTCCAAGAAGACAGAATACCGGGCAGAAAATGCGAGACAGAAATGCGGGTATTAAACAAATATTGAATCCTTACAGCAATCCACTGACTTCCTTCGTACGACTCTTTTTAAGGATCTTGAAAATATATATCGAGTGTACCGTGTTGATTAAACGAATTATACGATCAAATACGTATTCCTCCTTTTCTCGTAAAGTCACGCTGTAAGAAACCGCCATTTGATAATTCCACGATGGAGTAAATAAACGTTTTGCAGTTACGGGGAATCAATCCACAGGCGGCACAGTGGCACTATAGTCTACCATAAAAAAAAAAAGGAGAGTCGATCCAATCGATCGGAGAAGGCGCGGCCCGACTCTCTAGCGCTAAGATTCCAGAAAACCGCTCAAACTAACGTGAATGAGAAGCGAGTTCACGGCTCGTTCGGCTCCCAATCTCTCTCTTTTCTCGATCCTTGTCATCCTCATCCCTCGATGCTACGTCCTCGGCTAACCGTGGGTACCTGGGCATAGCGGCGGAGACTCGACACATAATCGATATTCAATCACGTACGACGACATCTTCGGCGTTGCCCCAGTTCCGAAACAGGCTGCGGGTAGCGAAACGGTGCAGGTAGTTTCCAGCGTAAAAGAGGAAACGAAAAATCCAAGGAGAAGGAAGGAGACGAAGAGAGAGAGAGAGAGAGAGAGGGAGGAATGTGGGGGATAGGATAGTGAATTCTGGAATTCCAATATGTCTCATAGCTACCCTACGGCGTCTTCTCAATTTCCTCGTCGAGCTATTCGGCGATGAGGCATCGGGAGGCTGGTAGAATCTCTCTAGGAACCAAAAACGAAATCGAAACATCTTCACCGGAGAGATGGGTGCGACTACCGTAAGCCGCAACGAAAAGCCTTACGGTCACTTTAAGTGCGCCGAAACCGGGGGAAGCGCCAGTTTTCCATTTCGCATTTATCTCTGCGGGGATAGAAGAGAACCGGGGTGGAACTTAACCCTGGAATTAGCGGGCTTTTTTCGCAAGCTAATTAACGCGAGGAAAGTTTGTTCCACGAAACGACTGTATTTAGCGAGTACGTTTCTACAGATTGTAACGTGACACGTAAGAAATTGTGCGGGCGGAAAGGGCAGTTTCCTTATTGCGTTTTGTTGATACAGTATCCCAGGAACATGAAGAAATAGATCGGGATATAATTAATTGGATGTATAATTAAAAAATGTAATTAAGAAAAAAGTGAGACCTTCTTTAAGACGGTGTCTTCGAGCAAGAGAGGATTAACGACAACGATGATTACTGCGGTCGTTATTCATTTCATTAGGTAATTATTAGACGGATGCAGATGAAAGGGGAGAATGAATGTTTCGCCAAGCGCGTATTCTCTATAACTGCGGCATAAATTATATACGTACCGCGCGAAAGTTATTGTCCGAGCGCAATATAACCAGCGTTAATTCGGGTGGCAAAAGTTCTAACACAGTATCGTTATGGTCTTACGCCGTACTCAGTACGTTTAATGGAACTCGGCCCTTTATGCTAACTAAATCTAACGCAACGTACAATTCACCGCCGGCAAACTCTCGCCCCCGTGCGCTCCATGTGTGCGGGGCACACATCGGTCACGTTCAGTTGAACAACTTTGCAACTGCTGAGTGATTTACTGCTGAGCGCTCTCTCCTGCGGCGCATTTACTATTTCGCAACGTGTTCAATAAACGCGTGCAATTTTTTGCAACGCGCGAAAGGTGGTGTCTTATAGCGCGAACGCGGCGGGGGTTGACATTCGACGCGCCGGAAACGTCCGGGGCGCTCGGCGCTTTAAACGGAAACCCCATTGCACCGTGATGTAAAATAGAGAGAAACGAATCTCACGATTTTTAAAATCGTAAGCGAAGAACGCATCCTCAGTCACTGCTGTGTCGTTGGCTCTCCGTTCGGTAACTATCACCCTGGTTTCATCGATTATTAATAACTCCGGATGGCAATTAGTAGGGTGAATTATACGAGAGCGCGCATTACACGGTAATAATAATTACAGCAGTTACCAACATAACGTCACTCAGTGCAAACAATCCGACAAGTAAGCTGTGCATTTGCGCTATGTATATATGCCCAGCACGACCCCCCAACTATAGTACTTATAGCGCAACAGCAAGTTACGAACCGCTCGACAACAAACCAGTGGCTAGGTTGCCCCACTCTATTGATAGTTTCGGTTATCCCTAATCTCAACTCCTACAACTTCCCGCTGCCGACTGTCCAAACAGTTAAACAGTCTTGCCCGCTAATCCCGTAGATCGAATCATAGATTTCTTATCTCGCGTGTGCGGCTTTTTGACCGATCGATACCGACGTTGCGATAAAACGTTGCGAGCAGCAGTTCCAGCTGCAACACCCGGTGAAATGTCCCCGTAGCTTTATATCGTTTATTAAAAAAGAATGAAGAATCGTTTATCGTTATAGCATATTAAAATGGAGCACATTTTAGAATAGCTAATTTATTCACGAATACTTTCTCGGATTTACGAACCTTCCCGCAAATTTACAGCATTTAGACTACGCACAAGTAATCCCGTGGGGAGATAAGACAAACCGGAAATGCGTCTGTGAGTAATTCGAATATCCTATCGAGTCGTTCTCATATCGTGCCCCAACCGGAAACAAGAAACGGTCAGATAAATTTCACGATGTTCCGACAGTTACCCAGAGGGTAACGATGTCCCTTATCGGGGATTTCTAAACGATAGTAATCGACGTTTGCGGAACAGTCTTAATTAATTCCAGGTGGATCGACCTCCACATATATTACATCTACCCGATAGCTATCTACATTCATTCGCAGTGGAAATCGATGAGTAAGTTAGATGAGAATAATCCTATCACGTTTTCGTTCAATGAGAGGAGCGATCGCAATTAAAAGTTATAGATATGCGACGAGTATTAAATAATTCTCCAACGTTACTTATTTTCGCCACAGAAGTATGATGAATTACGGGGAGCCGTAATTGGAGAACTAATATTTACTCGAAAAATCGAATAAAGTTACTTATATTAAGTATTCCGAATTTATTGGACATATTAAATATTTCGGAATTAATTAATTAATTATTAATATAATAATTCATTTATTTCCGTGAAATGAATGTAAAATTTGAAATTTAATACATTTGAAAGTAACGATACTCTATAATATTATTAAAAAAGTACAACTCCAGCGTAGGAAAATATTTCGCAAAACTTTCGTACAATCCACGTACGATTCGCCCAGTCGTGCATAAACTTCTCGAACATCTACTCATGGACATTTTAGTAGGGCCATTTACAGGTTTCAGCAGATTGTTGCGGTAAGACCAAAGTACTCAAGGGACTTTGCGCATAATGCACCAGCGAAGTTTACCTATAAACTCTGGATATTTTAACCACATTATTATCGCGGATACCGGCTATTCTTGCGTAGTATTAATTTCCTGGTAATATCTAGTTGGAGACAACGACACTGAAGAGACTCTGTCTGATCATTCCAGGTACTTGCTACATCTATCTATTTTCCGGGGCATCTTCATACGTTCCGAGAAAGAGAGAAAAATGATGTTTCAAAGGATGAAGTTTAAGAGAAGTCTTTCTCGATTGCAAATTCAATTGTGGCCGGTGGAAGTACGGTTGTTTCAGAAGCAGCACGTTCAATAAATCTGGATGCAATGTCAACTGTAACGGTGACCTGTTCTCGCGACGTCAAGGCGAGCCTTCGCAGCTCGATGCGAAGAGTAACGGTCCTCCAACGCCGCAGAAACAAAAAGGGCAAAGGTGAAGGCGAAGGATAAAAAAAAGAAAGCAACGAAAGGCAACAAACAGGGCGAAACCGGAACGGCGGAAAGAAGAAGCCGCAATAGCGTCGACAAAGCCGCGGTTTCCAATTTAGTGCTTCCACTTTGTATACAGTGCGGAAGGCCTGAAAAGAAACAGAAACGATAAAGAGGACGGAATGCTCGAAGAGAGAAAGTGTTGAAGTCAAGGGAGGGAATGACGGAGGAGGGGTGAAGAAGGGGCGGAAGAAGAAAGAAGAGTGGACGAGAGAGGGCAGTAGAGAGAGAGCACAGAAGAAGAGAGAAAGAGATTGGTGCTTGCAAGTCGACGGTGAAAGCCCGCAACTTGAATAGTTTGCGCTTTACCCTGATTGCCGCGCAAAAGTCCCGGTCGTTCTCGCCGCGTTTTGCACGGGTCATTGCCGCTCCCGTCGCTATTATTGCTTTTGACAATGACGTTGCTCGCTGACTTTTCCATTGACTTGTCAACCGGAGTCCCGGAATCGCGGCGGGAATCTGTTGTGGCCGGGTCTCGACTCGGGTCCTGGTTTAACGCGGCGGTGAATGGTTACATAATATATCTTTTACAACCTTCGTCTCGCAACGCTGAATCTCGATATTCACCAGAGTCATATTTAAACTGCACTCGGCGCGCGATTGCTTTATTTCGAATCGATGAAATCTCGACAAGTGCTCCTCTCCGCCAGCCACTTGGGGTAGAAATGTTTCTTCTCCTCGCTGAGAGAGAGAGGGTGCAATTCTATCTAGGGCATCTAAAGTAATCCAAGTAAAGAAAAGTGTTGGATTAGGTGAATAAAGCACTCAAAATTGTTTGGACTGAATCGTGACGAAAATTAATTTCCCGCTCGCGAAAACGCTACTCTTATTAATCTTTCGTTATCGGTGTCGATTTAGTCGATCTCTGATCGTTTAACAAATTGAATATGTCTTTATAAAACACAATCGAGTCTTCCTTTCTTTATGGAATGGTACCTGGAGTCGAGACAGATGGGGAGACTCGAAGACGAAGATAAGATGAGCGGATGAAAAAGGCGAACGGAAAAGAAAAAGTTTGAGAATACGTCTTCCACGTGGTCTAACTTAATTTGAAGGCACAAAGAAACTTCCTCTACTCGGGAAATAGGTGAAGACGTGTTTTTCCATGAGAAAACCCTCGTCTGCCTCCGTCAACGCTTGCTGCTTTCTTCCCACCGAATTCTTTATCCATCCGATACACACACTCCGGGCGCGACTGCATGACTCGCTCTCAACACTATCTTTTCGACTTTTCTAGCCACGTAAAATCGTTAAGCGTAACAGAATTTCGCGAATTGTGCGCTCTTATGACCGAACTGCCGATTATGCTGTACGCGATGCTGACGTAATCTCCTTTTATCATGTTTCTAATTATAAATTGCCGCGTCAATGGAAACTGCTCCAAGACGCGGCGTGGAAAAAAAAGATGACGAACAATTGTCGTCTTAAAATCGACGAAGACAAGATGGGACAAATATAGCACGGCAATGTATGTTCGGTCGTATTTTACAAATACCGGTATACGATATAATGCGCCTTGAACACAAATGCAAACGAATACTAACTCTCCCTAACGAAGTCCACGCCATCCTTGCCACGGCACTAATTAGTGCACCACGAAAAGGGTAATAGGACCGCGAAATTTTCCCCGGCGCTGCCGAGTACAGGCGACGTATAATATGCGCGAAAGTACATTTCGCGGATGTCACGCGACACTGTCCGTCCTATGGATCTGAATGATGCTCGTTCCGCGTATATAAGAAATTGATGATCTCAATTTCTTTTCTCGCGCTAATTAACGTAGCTTTTAATGACAACTCGGGACGCGATATATTTGATTTATTGCAGTGTAGCGAAGGTCGCGAATGTATAGAGTGCAACTGTGCAACTTATAGTACAATACATGGATACAATTGTGTTTTAATTTCCGTGTGGTGTTGTCAATTCAATTTGAATCTTTTTAGCTTTTTATTAATAGTGGAGAGTCTCGTGGAATTGACGAACAAATTCACAGTTACATCGAAATTGAATAAATTGCAGTTTAGAGTTAAGAGGACTTTCGCGTCATTTCGAAAAATTACCATGATTTATTTTACGTGTTTGACGCTTGTTATCTTATTTTTCGGAAAGAGAAGGATCTGCTTGTACGGCTCGCGCGTTGTACGCTTAAAATAACACCGGGTTTGAATCCGGCGCTATGGACGTGGATAGTCCGTTCGCGACTTGTCTCTCTCGTCTTCGGAATGATTCCCACGTCCCAAGGAATCCCTCCCCCGAAACCCCGCTACTCCGCTGCTCACGTCGGGGAGTCTGAAACCAGATAAAGTGCGAAAGAGCTCTCTCGTAACGAACCGTTAAACGGCTTCCCCGACTCGATAAGTCGCCCTCTGAGATAGATAGATAGAGAGAGAAAGAGAGAGAAAAGATCAACCCCGTACCTTCCCGCCCCATCGGCGCTATTATCCTACGATCTTGCTCGAGACACTCGAGCCAGCCCTCAAGCTTTCCGCGTCACGTTTTGATTATCAAAGATATAAGACTGGCGGCTAGTTAAACAGTACTGCTTGAAATTTCGGGCCTTTTCTTTCAAGACTGAACTTTCATCGATCGATCAAAATTCTATTCTATTTCATCTCTCAGCAGAAGTATCTTTTACCGGTAATTCACCGGACAGAATTCGCGAGTAATCATTTCCGTAATTTATTCATGTTAATACATGTAACTAATCTGCGTCAACATTCTGCTACAGTTGCCCGACATTGATTTATTTTGCTGTCTTGACTGAAACGGACTAATCCCATTACGTTCCGTGGCGGATAAATCATCATTGCGTTTGACAGATTATTTCGCCTAGTTCATTTAACGATTACGAACATTTCGTTTCTATGTGTGAATTTCACGCAGAATAAAATATATACCGAGCGCATTTATTCGGAATGCGGTGCGCGTTGCGATTTCTCCAGGTGAATCTCAGCCCGAGCAATACAAATGTCTCGAAGGAATCGGGAACGCGTATGTACACAAACGTATTCTAAGCTTGAGAGTCATTCACGTAAAGGATTAATGTAGTTACTCCGCGGGGACGTTACGACATGCTCGCGCTGCATAATGCAGCATTCCTGTGAAATATTCTTTTTGAAGTTGGTTTTAATTCAATATACTTTCTTCTCGGTCAAAAATATTTTCTCAGAAAACATATTTCTTACGAGTTTCAACAATTGAGCACACGCTACAATTTTAAATATTATATTTAAAAAATTTGACGTGTATACATATAGAGATCAAATTAAATGTCTGCCAAAATAAAAAAATATTAAAAAAATATATTCAACATTTCAAAAAAGATTGCAAGGTAAAATCTCATTAAGTTCTTCTACCGCCAAGTTAATTTGTTTCCTTAAAACTTCGCTGATAAAAGGTCGAGTACGAATGTATCGACATCTCCTTACATCGAGCTTTCGTTTTTTTTTCGAGCGTGCACCTGTGTTCGATATTTTCGTTTGGCGCCCCAAACTTTTTCTCAATTTCGACGTTTAATCGCACTGTACTCTTCTATACGTCGGAGCAGCACGAATTGCACAGCTAAAGCCCTGAAGTCTGAATCTGAGGGATAACGCGAGACCGTTTCTCGAGCGAGAAACGCGTCTCGCTGCGTCAGTTCCCCAGTACCGTGGGACTCGCCTTCGTTTCAGCAGCAGCAACAGCAATAACAGTGGCGAGAGGGATCCCATATTGCAGATTGCGTCCGTATTTGCGAAGCGCAGGTACCTATCTTACATGTGTCGCCGCAATTGCGAACGTCTGAGTGTCCGTCTACCCGTATCACTGTTGTCCTACGACGTACTCGTCCTGGCGTCCGGGCCAGAAGGCGGGTGAGAGCATGGAGACGTACCGCCACGGGATATAATAGAACGAAATCGAATAGAACGGAAACGTCGCGTTCAAGATATCTCTTTGTATGTCTGATGACTTGATGGAGTCGTCCTCTTTTCTCCCCATTCTCGTTTCACGCATCAAACGTCACAAATGTCTTAATGGTGATTAAATCGGCACTCGTCGCCTCTTATTATTGCTTCGGCTTTTCTCGATTTTCCTTCCCCCCCTCCCTCCTCTCGATACTTTTCTTAAGCCTCTTCAACGCGTTCCGCAAAGTCTCTCGACTTGCCAATGCTTCGGCAATTTACGAAAGATAAATCTTTTGGAGAGAAGGAAACGCGGAAGGTTAAAAGAGCACCACCGACTGGAAGCACGGCGAAGTCGCGAGGAGGTTGACGAGGAAGCAGCGCGCACGTGCCGTAAAAGAGAGGAAAGGAAGCTCCGGGAAAACCAGAGAGAAAAGTGGAAGATACTCGCCTCGCGCAGGAAAATACGTATCCGATGCCAACTAGCGCTGACTATCCCCGAGGGAACGAAGAACGACTCGTAAATACTGTGTTAACAGGGCGTGCTTACAGGGAAGAAGAGAAAGGAGTTCACTCTGTGGCGCGTTCTCTCGAATTACTCGACTACATACAGTTGCAAATCTGAATATATAGAGCCGTCTTATCTGTTAGATGCCGTGGGATGCCTGCGATTTGTGAAGATGTTTGAAACTTGAAAAAAGAATTTTTTGAAATAAATTTTATGCTATAACTAAAAATTTAATAAGATTTTCAATGGCCAAAGAATTTATTAAAGAAAAAAAAATCTGGAAATATCCTTTAATATAAATTTGAAAAAAATTATTTAAAACAACTTCTGTCATAAATCTATCTAGATTTATGATAGAAATGATATTTATTATATAAAAAGTTAATATAATATAATAGATTAGTACATAAAAGATGCATAAGAACTTTAACGATTATCTTTATATATATTCTACGACATCTTAATAGATAACTTTAGAATTTCCGTTAATGCTATTGTTTTTAATAAGATTATAATCTGATTCTACAATAATAGTTCGAGTATAATCCAGGAAAGAATTTATTTAACCTGAATGGAACTCTTTAATTTAATAAAATTTAATTCGTTAATGACCAAATTCAATAAAATGATTTCCAGAAACATCTCATTTGGAATTGATACAATGTTTTCACAATATATTCTCAATATTAAATTTATTTAACGTTTAATTAGCAAATAACGATATGATGTGATAATAAATATAGATATAGATCAGGATATTCTATAATACGGGAACGGTGTTCTGTATAAAGAACGCGCCACGATGATTTAGACCTAGGTCCCCGAATTGCATTCTTTAATTAAGTGCAACTGCACAGACACATGCTTACCATTTTAGGTATCTCTGCAGGTGCAAAGCGCTTTAAGGTAACTCCGGGAAGACCGCAGGAACTCATTTCGCGGCAGCAACTTTATGGAGATCGATGCTTCAGAAATAAAAGCTCCGGTATAACAGGAACCCACTCACTCCCTAGAGTCTAGCAGGCTCGCTGCCAGAGCGGGATTGAGTGCCATGGGATTTGCTTATTTCACTATCCGCCCACCCTTTTCTCTCTTTTCCTCTCTCTCTCTCTCTCTCTCTCTCTCTCTCTCTCTCTTTCTCTCCTCCCTGCTCGTTCAGTGTCTCTGTGAAAGTTTTACTGCCGTCTTGCTTCGTTTCGGGGACCGTTTTCGACTCCTACGACGCACAATCAAAGTTACCGATGAATATAAATGCCGGGACTAAAAGCAGTCAATCAACTCAATGTCGTGCGTTGACATTTCCGTTCAACTTAGCGTGGAAATCAGCGACCTATCATTTTCCTCTTTAACAAAGCAATTTCTACGTAACGCGCCGCTGAAACATTTCTTTATTTCACGAATTGCTTCATTGGATTAGAACAGTCACCGTGTGTCGCGATATATTCCCAAAAGGAAATTTTATTTCCGTAAAAACGCGAACGGAGCACAGTCGGAACTAATAAAGTAAACTAGAAACACATTGTCTTTTCCTTTTTATCGCGTTTATCGCATTTTATGGGCCAATTTTATGTCTGAAAGGTTAGCGACGCGTATAAATGGCAGGACTAGGACGTAGTCAATTTGACGCCACTCTCCGGCAATAGACTTCTCTTTCGATTCTAAAGAAGCCATCGATCTTTCTGCACACTCGACGCCACCGCCGTTTGACCCGCCACACTTGTTCAATATGTCATCGACCGAGAATCTCAGTAAATGCAGTACAATAAAAAATATAAGTAAGCTTTTTCTCTTTTCGTGGCAATCGACACGACAAATAAAAAAAAAATGATATGATATATGGAGAGATCAAAATAATATATATTTTTTAGAAGAAACTTTTAATTAAAAATTTGATTAATATAATAGTTCTATTAATATTTGGTTGTAGCCATTGCCTAAATAATTAATCGTATTGTAAAAATTAACATAAATTCTTGTTATTTTCAATTATAAATTTCTTTCAATTTCTTTCTCTATTTTTCCAAGATTTATTTTTGCGAATTGAATCTATAAAATTTTTCGTTTATAGAGATTACTATAAAATTTTCTTTCTTTTACGAAACGAATTGCGATCATAAAAGTTGAATACGACGGTGGAAACGAATGACGTAATATTTTACATCCTATTCCGTTGCAACTTAGCGTTTACTTACACTCAATATCGATATCGCGATAACTGCATCATCATAAATCATGTGTATATGTGGACTAAGAAATCCATATATGCTGTGAAAATAAAATAAAACCGTACGTCGGTAATCCAAATTTAAGAAAAGACCAGTTAATAAACAACTTTCTGACTCCGATTTATAATAGAAAGATATCTCAATAATCTTCAATATTATGTGCGAGATGAAAATGCACACAATGTATCATGGGACGTATATGAAATATCATACTTGAGTAGACTCGTGAAAAGTCTAATTTCGAATACAAACGCACACCGGAGCTTCGAATTACCTCGCAGTATTAATGCATTTCGTCATGGCAAAACCCCTTTCCGGAGCGATTGAATCGCTCGGATGTGTGGACATCGCCGGGAAAACGCGAAATAGAGAGAAGCCGGGAGTGCGCGTGAAGAACGTAACGGCGACAAATGACGTGTCGGCGAACTTGACTCTACGACAAATCGACTTGTCGCAGAATCCTATTGTTGCCTGCTGCATGTTTTCCCGTGCCCTCTCTTTCCCTTTTTGCCAGAAATCTGATCAGACTTCGTTCTACCCGTTGAATCCGAGCACTCGGGAATGCTTGGTTACTCCACGCTTCGTTCAATTACATTTACGTTGACAAAAGACGCTGTACTTACAGATTGTCACTCGCCGACGAGATGCCAGGCGACTTATTGAATATGTTTTAATTCTGGATCATCGCGAGTTATATCGAGCATGATCTTAATCGAGATATATTCTAAAATTAAATTGCTCCTTGTAATCTCCAAACTGTTCAAATATGGTAAACGTTATCGTCGACATTTGAACTATCGAGCGAATCAAAATGTAATTAATGTATTTAAGCGAGCGTGTCAGAAATAGATAGTTTAGTCATCGCGGGAAAATTGCTCAGAAGGATCAGCGTCGTTCTCGCGAAGATCTTCGCTCAAGTCAAAAACGTCTCGAAAGTTTTCCCAATCAAAGTCTCTCGCTAGATTGGTTAATTATCCTTCGTTTTAATCGAATCTCAATGTGAGCTTTCCCGGAGAGCGCTAAGCAAACCTCGTTCATTCGACGGAGAATAGGTTTCTATAAATTTTCCTTTCTATTTGTCGTATCCCCTGCCATCCCCTTTTTCTCTCGCCGTCTCCGGGATCTCGTTTTTACGTTTCACGTTCGGCTGAACTCTCGCTGACCATGCTCCTTCTCACGAGGCTGCCGCACCTGCAGCCGTGCCCCCGGAGCTTCCGGTCTGGAATTTCCGGCTTAAACTAAGAGCTAATAGCACAGCCAGAGACCCTGCTGTATTTTTATCTCTCTCGCCGCTAAACTTACCATTTTCCTGTGTTTTCTTCCGATTTCATGACATTGCCGATTGGCCAAGGTTCACAGATGGGATTACCGCCTATCCCGCCGATCGAACCGCTTCGCACTATCGCCTAAGCACCCTCGGCAAGCTGCTGAGACGTCTATTTGCGCCGCCGCCTTGGCTGTATTCAATGCCTAGACAGATCGGGATCATTATCCTCTTACCTACAACACGTGGACGATAAACTAGAGAGCTAGAACGCTACCGATTCGTAGAGAGGAAATTACGACCGATATTGTCGAGATATTTTTAACTGCAAAGTGGTCCGTCAGATTCTCTTAAATAATTCCGCTTAGATATTTCTATTATCTATTTCTGATATCTATTCGATATATATTTTCAAACTGTCTCGTTCATTAACAATTGCTGCTATTTAAGAGAAACTTCGAGCAACTCAATTAGTAAGTTATTAATAAGTAAACGCGACATCGAAGGCTACTTATGATTGTAGGGGATAAAGTCGTCCTATCGAGATCTATTCGATGGGGTGGAGGGGAGGGAAGGGAAAGGGAAAGAGGGAGCGACGGGAAAGGAAGAGAAATGGCCCAAGTTGTCGGTGACAGAAAGAGATGTGCCAGCGCGTGTACTCGCAGGATCGCAGTCCTGAGAGACGGATTGAATATTCCAATGCACCGAGAGGCGATCAATAAATAGACGCGATTCCTAGAGAGCTATCCTGCGGGGCCGGCCCTCCTATCCATTACCGATCCCTATTCAGAGCGAGGACGATGACGATTCCTCGAATGACGAGCCAGATGCACCGGCTCCGCCGGCGCTGTATTCGCCCGCCTATTAGTATTCAGGCGACGACGTGACGCGCCGCGGTAATGACGAGAATGTAAGGCGGGTGCAAGAGGAATAGCGCCGACGCGTGTTAACAATATTCGGGAAGGGCCGCGCGGTGTATACGCGCGCTTGATTATTATCACGAAATGGCTTATCGCGGAAGCCAGGGTCGTCGAACTACGGAGTAAAGATAAGCCCGCTCGTCTTAGGACAAATTTGAAATGTTCGATTATACGCCCTGTTGAAATATTGAAGCCGATACCTTATATGTGAACGAGACCGTCTATAAACAGCCGGTAGAAATTAAAGTTGTATAAATCCGAGAACAGTCTCTTGCGACGACGGACTTTAATCGCGCCGAAATCGTGCATGCGTACCTTTCAAGGGACGTTGATTGCCGGACGACCCGGATTCCTTTTCCTGAGCGACTGAACTTCTCAAGGTAGATTGGCTCCATGTACCGGCGTGAGACGACAGCTCGAGATTTCTTTCATCCGCAAACGAAAGCGTCTCGGTAAACTTGCCCGCGGTCAGAACCTTCCCCCGCTCCCTCAATACGAAATGATCCAGGGGATTCAGATATTCCGTTTCCAGCTTCGTGGACACCGACGACGAGTACATGCCGGCGTCGTTGACGTCGAAAAGATCCAGAAGATCGCCACCCACGTTATCCACGTGTCTTGTCCTCGAGTCCGGCGTGTTTAATTGAATGTAATTCAGCACCACCTCGCCCGGAGGGTAGTTCATACCGTATCGCTTCCTCAGACTCTCCTCGAGGGTGTTGTAACGATAAGAATTGTAGTTGCACGTTATATCCACGACCGGCAGCTGGATTCGCGTCGCCACGAAGGACGACGAGTGTTGCGCCAGCGGGATCGTTTTTCTGACGGGCCGCTGCTGCCGGCCGACGGACGCGACACGTGGCATGGCCGGGGACGAAAGGACGGTCCTCGTCGGGCACAACACCATCCTGGATTCGGAATTGGAGTTTAACAGGTCCGGCAACTTGGTGTAGTACTGCACCAGGTTACGCCTGCCGGCGTCGTCCGTGCTGTCCGTCAAGCGGCGTCGTAGCTTCGCGAATAATTTCCAAGCGTGCTGCAGCTGCAAATTCCAAATCTGATTCCGTCGGTGATAAGCACGCGCGATAAATAAATGTTTCGGACAAGCGCGCGCGCGAGCGCGCGCGGGCCGGAGAGCGAGACAAAAGTGTGGACCGCGCGCTCTTACACTTTAACTTCCAATATCACCCGGGAGATACGGTCAAAATGATTAATGAACGTGCGTGACACTTTTTTTTCAATTAGTCCTCCGCCTTTAATGCATCGTGTCCTTTTACACACACGGGGGGATTTGTTTCCCCGGTATTTAACCTACATACTCGCGGCGCAATAAATCATTACTGCCCTTAGACGAAAACAATTCGTAGGTGCAATTTACGATCAATTAATCTTGATCACGTACGACAAGCGTCTGCAGTTGTACGAGCAGCGGTAACATCAGGATCAAGCCCAAAATTATGGCGGAAACGCTTTCCATAGTTGTGTAGCTACCAAGAAATCTTGTTGCACGCGAGATGTGGGTCGGATAGGTCGTTTGCGTTACCAGACCATCTCGAAGCGCGTAGCTGGCCTATGCGTGATGCCGTCATCGCAACGTCAATTTTGATCGGTGTGCCACGGGTCGTGGTTGGAAGGCCGAGGCATGTTAAACCTTCGGCGCACCGTGAAGGGCATGAAGCGCGACAAATTTTTTGACACGACGTGAAATGAGTGGTGAACGACTGCCGTTCGTTCGTAAAAAAAAAAATGAAACGGATGCGCAAATACTTTTACGATATTGTGCAACAATCCATTGATGCAATCAAACACAATCAAATCGAATTTAGAGCTGAACGCTATCGAGGTAGTACGTTGACTGATCCAGAAGGTCGCGCCGTAGGGAAAACCGCGAACATCCTCTACCCACGTTCTCCAATCGTTCTCCACAGAGCAAGTCGCGAACGGGCTCGTGGCCGCTTGCCTTCGACGGAACGCGCGCGGAATTTGGGATTCCATTATTGCACAATAACTCACAGGGTTCGGCACAGCGGAAGAATGGAACGACGCGCGGCGTTCTCTATAATAGGATGCAATTTAGACGCGGTCGAGACAGACAACGCCGCATCCTGCGAAGCGTAAATCACAGCACGGCAGTGGCCCCGCGGGGGGTTGCACGTGGGCGGGATGGCACGAGGAAAGTGGAGGGTAGAAGTGCATATCTTAATTACAATATTCCCACGAGCGGAACACAGGGACCCTTGCCCGCGCTTCGCCGACCACCGTCTCTCCCTTACCCTTGCCCTCCATACATCCCCCGCCTCGCCCCTTAGACTTTACCCAGGCAGCTTGTAGGAATTTAATTAATTTGCCAGTGGCGAGCAGGCTTGCTCCTTGTCGCCACTCTGAAATATTGTATCCTTCCCACCCTTTAAAATCCGAGCCAGCCGTCGAGCGTACCCGCCGTCACCTTTGCCCTACGGCACTCGCAATCCGCGATTACCACGCTCGGTCGCCTCTTATCTCTCTCGCGTTCTCCCTCCTTTTTCTTTATTCTCTAATGGATACGCACCTCGTGCCGAGTTACAGATCAGGTACGTTTGCGGCTTTATTAGTTACGGCCGGAAGTGCCGGGATGCGGAGAAACGGTTGAGCAGGCTGAAACTTTCGTTGTCTGTGTACCGTTTCGCCGGCCTCTCAGCACGAATAATAAGCGTAAGTTCGCGCGCGCGAGAGAAGTTTTCGTGATTTCGCAGAAAACGAAATACTTGAGAAACTCGGAACTTTCTTCCCAGAAGACTCCGCGGGAATATGCCACACGCTCGACAAAGCGGAAACACTCTTGGCGGAGTCCGATGGTGCTGGCGCACCAGAAATCTTTCGTATCGGCGCGAAGGATCGCACCGCTATCTAAACATTGGTTTCGCACGTACCATTATGGTGTCATTCGAAACATCTCGAAAGATTTCCTAATTATATGTTATATAATTATGTTATATAATTATATAATTAAATGTTTTTCAAGGAAAGTTGGCCTCGAACTTGAACAATAATTCTCATGGCAACAATTACGTCCTATACACGTTACACACAGCACGTTACAACAGCGTCGTTTGAAGGTTTTCCGCTTACAACTTGCCGAATTCTCTACACCGGTTAGTACATATATGTTTCCAGATGTTTGGGGTTCCTCCGAAGTTCGAAGTTTCACCGAGTACCGGATTTACCGCAACTTCCCGATTCCCGGCAAGTTTTGGGTCTCGCAACCCTTCCGATGGCGATAATCGTATGACGTTAAGAACTGTTGCATCGCGGTATGAAATTTCATCGTTCCAAATCTCGCAATATTATCCCTTTTCTCCACGAACACGAATACGCACTCTCGAGCTTTCCGATAAACCAGCGTGATGAAAATCAATAGGTATTCAATCGCAATATTTAATTGCGATACATTAATTAATTATTAAAATGCGATGAAGTTGAAAAGTCTCGTCTATTTTAGAGTTATAATAATAATAAATGTCCCTCAATAGCGTCTAAGGCAGTTAATTTCGAAACGAAGACGACACGACATCAGAATATATATATATATATGTATATAAAGACCAGTAGAGTCTAATCGATACTGCTTGTTAGTTCTGCCTCTACATCAGTAGGTACATATTTACTTGTGTATGACTTCGTGCTTGATGCACCCTTCGTATCGCGGTATGGTATTGCGCTACTATACGCCTAAATTACCATGTACATGTTTAAGCTTCGTCGGATAGCATTGCGCGATATTGGAAATTACATTGACGCGATTCATGCTGATAGAATATAAACCCAAGTTCTATCACCTTCAATAGAATATATTACACGGCGTTACATTTTCGTCGAACACGATTGCGCGCTTCTGAAGAGCTTATGTTAGCTGCACGACGCTGAAAGGACGGGACGTATTTTCAGCCCTTTAAACGTCCGCTTTTTAAACGTTATATAATG
This sequence comes from Tetramorium parvispinum, assembly GCA_011638315.1. NCBI lineage: Eukaryota > Metazoa > Arthropoda > Insecta > Hymenoptera > Formicidae > Tetramorium > Tetramorium parvispinum. Next base: position 4,629 of record VBVR01001542.1, on the reverse strand, counting down.
TGTAATATTTAAAAAAAACATCATATAATACTCTTGAAAACTTCTTCGCTAAATTTTATGATATAGTCAAACGTGCGTAAAAATGATAACTCGATGAAGACGAAAATTCGTTTGATTGAGATTACCTCGACAACGCGAGGAATTACGTGTCCGTAAGACCTACTAGCAGACCTTGGTAAAGCTATTGGAGGATTTTCGCTGAATAATTTATCATCGTTGCGCCGATCTCAGATTGCGGCGGGGAGATTAGGCTAACGTTTAGTCGTTAGAGTGGCCCGGCGTGTTACGACGGCTGGTCGAAGGAAAAAAAGAACAGAAATCGTTTAACTAGGTGAAATGTGTGCGGACGCGCCGACGGAACTGGGCTTAGGCGGATGGCAGACACGTAGGGCGCAGACCGACGACGAAAGATGGATGGCGGCAGAAAAAAGCAACTAAGCAGCGCGTCTGCCGTTGAAAAGCTGAGAATCTTGATTCGACTGAGCGCGCGAATGCCCGGGCGCGCTCGTAAAAAGCACCGCGGAACGCCCGGAAATCCTTTGGTCGCGCCATTAACGGTGATTTCTCCTAAGCCCCGCTCGATTCTCATCCCTTCGTATTCTCTCGTCGATGTCAACTCCATTTCGACTCATCAAACCCGTCATTCATCGATCACTCGAGACGCGGCTCTTCTCTAGCGGCGTTACGCCTCCAAGTCCCACATTTCTCACGCCGCGCTCGTTCGTCACATTTAACAGTAAATTCGACCGTTCTATTGCTGAGTAGATTATTATCAGTGAAAATCGAAGCAGTCGCTTTACTTTTACTTTAAGAAACTTTTACTTTAATTCTTGAGACGCTTAGAGTACAAGTGTTTCGCGTTGCAAGTCTGAACAGCAAATATTCTCTCCGTGTACGTACAATCTACATTTTTCAGATACCGTTATCTTCTTCTATATTTCATAAACGATAATGCGATGCGAAATACATAAGGAGATCGCGACGCGCAGGAGAACGAATGGGGATTATTTCCGAGCGCGTCGCGAGGAGAGAGCTGAGTAGCGTCAATCGAGGCGGAACCGCGCCGCTTGGAGCTGCTTAGTGAATTTTTACGACACTACCGTTGCCATAACCGTTCGCGATGACGGTCTGCGCACCGCAGAGAGATCCCGGTCTGACTCGCAGACTCACCGGTCCTAAATTCGCGGTGACGACGCTCGCCGCGGCAAGCTTGGATTCGGAGATGAACGGCTGCCTCAACGGGGGTGCACTCGTGACAATCGCCGTGCATGATAAATGTGCGCGCATTTTCAGCAATGCGAAGCATTTCTTCAGCAATTCTCCTTTTTTTCCTTCTCCCCCTTTCTCGAGTACTCGATTTAGTAGAGCATTTCTTCGACAATTCTCCTTTTTTTCCCTGCTCTCCCTTTTCTCGAGTACTCGATTTAGTGTACGAGATCTCTCTGTCGGTATCGCATTTTCTTTGACAATTTCCGAGAAGGAGAGCCGCCGAATCTTCGGATCAGAGCAAAGAATCCGCGTGACAGATCTCCCTTTCTGTCTTTCTACCACAGGGAGACTAATGGACCGAGGGGGGAAAAAGCGCTCGAGAAGTAACTGGATTTACCAACCTGCGGGCGAACTGCAACTGCCGCCGGCGTAGCTGCAGCGATCACGAGGCGCACCGTCGCTGCAACGAGGAGTACAGCTGCGGGTTTAACCGGTGATGCCAGGGTCCCGCTGCACGACCGCGTTAAAATCGTTGATAAGATTCGTCGAGTAGGAGACGACGCGTCGGGAACCGTCGGGCTCGATTAAGCTGTAACTTCCGTGAACTACGTCGCTGTTGCGAGGAGTCTCTTCCTGCGCCTTGTCGCCCTGAAAAGTATAAGAGTACGCGTTTATAATACTTCGAGTGAAGTTCCGCGCTGCGCGCTCACGGAAGAGAGAGAGAGAGAGAGAGATGCGTATTGTCTCGACTCGGTGTTTTAATTTAAGTTCCCGGCGAACTTCCGCAATTCTAATTCGATGAAGGTACCCGATGAACAGATACAACAAATAGCTGAATTAAGAGATATCGACAGGAATCCACTCTGCGAATTTGGAACGTTCGGAAACGTCGTTTTGGCTTAACTTCTTCTTAATTACGAAGTCCGTCTTAAATCCGGACATGGAAATAAGCAAATAAGATTCGATCATACACTGCTATTGCTTGCGATTTTTAATTTTTCAGCAATTTTCATTTGGTGTGATAATTATTAACCTTCAATTATTTTTAATAAGTAAAACTATTTGTAAATGTCAATATCTTTTAACTACCTACATACTCTACTTTAGTAATCTAACAATTATACATTTAGTTCGAGTCATGTAGCAATTATAATTAAATGATCCATAATATTCCCAAATTATATCTTTTCAATTAAGAAATATAAATAAAGAATGAGCTTTAATTTTCTGTTCCGTCTATGTGAAACGTGTATCTTGTCTCCTTATTCTTATCCTTTTCATTATTCATAAATTCTTTTGCTTCCACTTTTCCTTAAATGTTTATTGGACTATCACTCTCAAAAATATGATAATATATGATATGTAAATATACGTAAGTGTTCGCAATGCATTGAGTTGAGTTCCGTGGGTCCGCTAAGCCCAGATGACTGTGCAGATCAGTCATCCCTGCGGAATACAAATTATATTGCAGAGACGCACCAGTGAGACCATCTGCCACGCTATATTCAAAGCTGTACCGAAGAGAATCGTAGTTTTCAGCTCTGATAACCGTTGCAGCTGACTGTTGCGTGACGACTACTGCTGTTGTACTTGGATCCGGCGCGGACGACAGCCAAATAAGGTGGCAAAATAGCCGATAATCTGCACATCGAAAAAGAAATATCAAATGTCAATGACTTTATAGTTAAAGGTGACTTTGCCTCTGATTTCAATTCAATCAGTAGAACGCTCGTAGCAAAATTTCTAATATAATTCGGCGTTCTAATATAATTCTAATCCCTAGAAAAAATTCCGTTAAAAAACGTGCATTCTATCCCTTCCGTTTCTGACTGTTTTAGTATGCATTTCTTTCGTGCGAAATTAAATTTTTAATTTTATACATCATGGATAATCTGTATTTAAAAAATTTTGAGTTCTAATTCTTTATATAAATAACGATTTTAATTTTTCCGAAACAACAGAAAATTAACTAATTAAAGTTTCTGAAATTAGAATGCAAATAACTTATCATTTTAAAATATAGTTTTTAACTGTTTCTTTCTGTTATTTCCCAATATTTACCGTTATATAGCAAGAAAATTAATTATTTCTATAGAACGTGTAGAAATGATATCAACATTGTATATCAAAGATAAATATAACACAAAAATTCGACCCCTCTGACAGAGATTCCATATGCGGTTTTAATTTTACCGGGGAAATATTAGTTCTCCCACGTGAGAATTTTAAATTTAGTAGAAAGCTTTCTTTTTTTATCAGATATTTATACTCTTCAATTCACATAACGCCTTTGGAATTTTCGGTATGTAATCGCGTAAATTGTAGTCCGTGTCGACATATGATGCACATTATCTATAATACTCGTATGTAATGTACGCAGTGATCCCGATGAGAGTGGAGTACAGGTTTTACAGATGCAGCATTCAGATACAGGGCGGAGCGCGGCCGAACTTGTTTGGTATAAAATCTATCGTTCCGAAGCCGGCAAAGCATGCGGTTGTTTAACAAGTACCGAGATATCAGCAGCGCGGTGATGATCGTCGTCATGTCTTACAAAGTAATACACTACATCCTATTACTTATCGCTATTTCGTTTATCGTTTGAAGCTGCGCTTGTACTTCCCGCGGCAACATGTTTACGCAACTTTTTTCCTTCATAACCTGATAATAATAATTTGAATAATCAAGATCAAGTCAAGAAGTTAATAAGAAGCATAAAAAAATTATTAACTTTTGCGATTTTTATCTTTCGCAAAAATATTTTGGACTTCTAAAGTGTTTTTGATATTCAGTGTGAGATCTTATATGATTTCACATTGTGCGCGTCGTTGCATTTTTTACAATGCATGAAGCAATGATGTTAGCGGAATATTTAAAAAAAGCCAAAGTGACTTTGATCGAAAAAATTGGTGCTTCCGCAAGACAAGACAATTCAATATTTTTTGTAATATCATTTTGTTCTTAAAAAATCTCGAATTTTAACTTCTTTTCTTGTCTTGCCCCGATTCTTGATACGAACAATATTGTCTTGAGACCGCTTTTTTTTATTTTATCTTGAGAAATCTTGTTCTTGATGACAATTTTCCTACATATCTATATTTTTCGAGAGTAGGTCAAGTTATTGTATATGCACTGAGAAAAAGATTTTGAAGTACGATACAGTTTAATAGGTCTTGAAAGTCAATGTAATATAATAAAATATCGTATTTGCAATTGCGCGATTCAGTAAAGATGAAGATTGTCTTGAAACACAATTTGAATTTTATTTCATGGTTTCAATAATGAATTCTTGAGAAAAACTGATATATGTATACGTATGTGTGTGTGCAATAATGTGTTTTTCAGTCTTATATTAGAAGAGATGAATATTTATATAAAGAGTTTGATGTCCAATATAGTGCTTCCGCAAGACAAGACAAT
>VBVR01001541.1:0-29488 GCA_011638315.1 Tetramorium parvispinum | reverse complement strand
GGAGAGAGAGAGAGAGAGAGAGAGAGAGAGAGAGAAACGTCATTGTGGACGTACGTGCGGCGGAGAGAGTGGGTAGAAGTGAAAATAGGTAGGTCTCCACGAGGGAGACTGAGTCGGCAGGTCTTCTAACGCGAGTTGGAAATAAGGACGGGAAAAGGGCCGAGTTCATGGGGCAACTTTATCGATCTGTATTCGTTAACTGGAGCCCTCCGCTGGAGAAGCCTACCGCCTCTCGATCACGAGCGGGACATGGTAAGCACATCCACCCCCTATATATATATACTGTGTGTACAATTACGGCGTAATAAGTTTAGCTAGAATAAAACTGCGTGATTCTTACTTGATCAGGTCGAACGTGCCATTCGCACTGTGGCGCAAATTGAAGTTCCGTTTCCCGTGTTCGAGGCTCGGGCAGCTTTTTTACGGCGACGACTTTTCTCAAATCGATCTCGTCGTCCAACAATCGAATTAGGTCCTAATAACATAAAACAAAAATTTTCTCAATATTGCAGGTGAAACAAGGTGAATGAACGTATAAATGAAGCATACGCTTGGCTTCAATAAATTAGGATTAGCGCAATCGATTTGATTAAAATATCTTGATTTATGTACGATTCTGAGAATATCGTAGCTGTCGGGTTTTTTGCAGGAATAATACACGATTAAATTCAACGTGAATTGATTCGTTCAGCGATCGTGCTGTTAATTCAATTTGATAAAGATACCGGGAAGTCTATCGCAGCGCGTGTTGTAACAGTAGACGTTACTCGCGCTGGAAACGCTCGGGCGATGGTCTTGTCAGGGGCGCCGAAATCAACGCGGCATATCGCTGTCCATCGGGCCGACAGTGCGGAGGCTACCGGCGGCGCTCGTAGGGGAAACTTTCGTTGAGATGGAATATTTCTTGGAAATCTTATTCAAATCATTTCAAACAGAAACTCCGTCCGTTCTTCTCCGTTAGAAGTGAAAAATTTGCGCGAAAACTTCCGCCATAAAATTTTTATGAGATCTATTCATTAAAAGTTCAAAGAGCTCGAAGAGTTCTCGATAGTCTCGCCAAGTTATCGGTATACAGTAAAATGTAAGTTTCCTTAAAGATCAAGTGCTACTCCATCTTTATACCTGGTGCCCACCGCGTTCCTCCAGTATTTCGACGCGCGCGTTGCAATTGCATGAGAAAAGGGGCGGCTTCGTTCGCGCTGACGTTTCGAATTTAACGACATAAAGCAGAAGTTAATATTGCAACTAATACTCTTTGCTGGAGTATTACGCAGGAAATATCAGTGTTAAAAGAGTAACGGTTGTGCGTTTGTTTTATTGAAAATTTACAATATTATTCAAAGTGCATGATTCTATTGATTTCGTTGCATTATAAAAGCTAACAACGAATAGGATAGCATTAATTGCATCAGCATTACACACTATTTGAAAACATATTATTTCAAGCAATTACACGCTATTTATTTAACAATTGTGTGACCTGTGAATTTACGCAAATCCATAGCTCGCCGAGGCTAAGTTTGGAAATGGAAGTTTCTCCTGCAAGTTTTATCCTCGTCCAGCTATATTACAATAGATCCGTGTTTCTCATAAAACCAGAAACTGTCTTCTATTCTCGCATAATTAACGCTCGCTTCAGTCTCGCGCTCGCGCGCGTTAGAGTTGGAGTCCACTGCACGAGGAAAACTAATTTTAAATATTAATTAATGCACGAAGGCAGTACTGTCGACTATCCGCGTCTTGCCCGGAAGGAAAATTGTAAAAACGGAGGGAAAAATTTTTTTGCGCGTCATTGCGCGCGGCAGCGCGCAGCCGTGTCCGCCAAAATTTTAGGATCGCCGAAAGCATCCCCAATGGCAACGTCATCAACGTTACGACCGCGAACAAGCGGCCCGGCGTCATCATTCTTCATGACACGCACGTTCGTGGCGTGTAAACGAGCGAGTGTCAATTACGAGTTAGTCCAGGTACCAACGGCGATTGTCAGCCCGGCGAACGTCACGCCATTCGTTATCATTGGAACACGCGGTAGCTGGTAAAATACACTGGTCGGAATAAAACATGTACGATATATGTTGGCGTGTATGTGTTTGTATGTAGGGCGTACGTTTAATATCGAAAAGTCAGTCGATTTACCGCGGTGTCGATTGGTCACATGTTTTCTCTGCCGGCATTCAAAGTAAATTTGAGGGATTTTTGGAAACCAATTATCCGCTCTCGATCCGCTTCGATAAAGCTGCTCGACTCGACTCGGCAGTCTTAATTTTTAACCGATGGTACGAGAATACCCGACACACATCGATTTCTCTTCCGCGGCGAATATTTAATATTCCGCGGTATGAATTTTCTGCGACAGAGATTCCTACAATGGAATAAAATCTGGCGTTCGTTTTCGCCGGCGCTCTCTTTTTTTTTCGTTTCTCTTTCGTAATCGTCCTGTTGCTGATAGCTCGCTGCGATGTAATTTAAATACGTAATTCGTGCTTCCGCCTTCCGTCGCGACATCGGCATTCCGACGAACGCTCGCCGTGATTATCGGGAAAGTCAGTCTGGTGCGTTGATGCCGCGGCAATTGCGGCAATAGATTCTAAAATTGCATACGCATAATGACCGCGGGTTTATGACCGTTGGTAAATTAAGTAATTTGTGTGTACGTGTGTATGTACGCGTGTCCAATTTTGAAACGGCTTCGGCTGAATAACGCTATATTTCGGCGTGGATGCCGATAATGTAATTGATTCTCGCAGATGGTGCATTAATTCTACGGAAAAAAAGGAGAATCAATTTCTTGTACATAATTCTTATATATAATTTATTATGCACGGTTTTATTCATTTATTTATTTATTTATTATGTTTGCTGTATATTTTTAATGTATCATCGCTCTGAATAAAATATAAAATCTTAAACTGCCGCGACACAGTTTTCGACAAAATTGTGTCGCACATTTCTCGGCCAACTTTTGCTATCGGAACGATTCTTCGTGTCTCAAGTTAAACTTGTATCGTAAGCGCAGCGCCGCGCGTATCTCGCGTTTAATGTAAGAATGTCGTGTAGAACGTTAGCCTGCGGTATAGCGCGAAGTGTGACGATATCGCGCGCGAGATCACGGCGGAGAATTTTAATCCATTGCCAATTAAAATCCATCGCGTCTTGGGCGATGGTAATTTGGTGTTTCGCGGCGAAGTCACGGCGAGACACGACACGATTACCCCATCGCGCCTTCCGCGATACCCGAGTAGATTGTAGAACGGGGCGTGCGGTACAAGTCGAAGCTCGACGCTCGTGCACCGTCTCTCGATATCGCGTGCACCAGCGTACGGTTAGTGCGCCTCGAAACTCGAGCAGCTGCATGCGCGCACGTTGTGTAGGAATGGGCGGTATTGTACGTACACGTCGCCGGCTCGATCGTAATTTTCGGCAGCGCGCGATAAAATGCTACCGATACACTTCGCCATGGGCCTTTTTAATTTCGTTCTCCTCGCGCCCCGATCATTCATTGTCGACGTCACCGGCCCGGTTTATCGTACGTGCGCAAAACTGGCTATTGTCGGCTAAATTATGAACTCCGGCAACGCCAGCCACATAACAATCAGGCCGCGTTACCTTCTGTTTCATTCGTGCGGCGTCCAGAGAGACTGTCAGGAAGAAGGATGCGTACCAATAATAGGACTTTTCAATTAAAGTAATTTCTGGAGACTTTTTCATTTCAAAATGAGTCATTAATCTTGGCTTTTTCTCCGTAGTCATTTGTGCGAATTTTCGTTAGATCTCTGTTAGAGGAGCTTGATATAATTAAATTTTTACATGAGTTTTTTATAGAAATAAATCCGCTTGAAATATTGACTGGGAGAATAAAGTTTCACTCCCCTTTACTTTCCTCACTTTCATTTCTCAGCTTATACTTGAGAAGGCAAATCTTACTTTTAAAAGTACAGATTAATAATAAAAGTAAGAAAAGGTAAAGGGGAAAAAAAGTAATTTTGTAATTTGCAATTTTGAATAGATTACTAATGAAACCTTGATAAGGGAAAATTTGAAATGAAACTTAAGGATAAAATGTTCTTACGCGTTATTTTTTCACGTAACAAGCGTAATTTTTGTACGCTAGACGCTTATAAAAATGTTCTTGAGCGAGGAGAGCGTGTAATCTCCTCAATTTCATAACTGTCGCTCGACGTTATCTCAGCCGATTGCCTTGTCTCAAGTGATTTAATCGCGTTTTACACTTACGTTATCGAGAGACCCGATAATGCAAATCAGAATACGGCGATAATCGTGATACGATAATATTGAAAAACCACCGGAATAGTCGTTTCCTTCGTCTTCGGGCACCGAGGGGAAACTGCGTTTCTTTGACGCGCGCGCGCGCGCGCATTTCTTCCATCCCGTCGTAATGATAATACAATTTGTCATTTAAGCGTTTTCCGAGCCGGATAGCTGCGCTGTTATTGGATAGCGACGGTTCAAGCGGAACGTTTTAAGGTTAGACGATTAAGAGGGGTTAAACGGTACAGGCAGTCGAACGAAGTTACCGTTGGAATTAAATTGCAGCTGAAAGAGGCGCGGAACGGGACGAAATGAAATGTCCTTTATAGTGCGAGGTGCATTTATGACCCGGGCGACTTACGAGCACCGCGGGATACTGCGACGCGCGTTTGACGAGAAAATTGAGAAGATGTTTGGCCGTAAAAAAAAAAGGAGAGAACCTGAAGAAAGAGAAACTGTGTCAGGCACCGCATTCGTATGAACGCGAGAATAAGTAAAACGATAAGACGAACGTAACGTTTTTCCCCATTTGCGCTTAGGTCGAGTCGTCCTTCAGCACGAATTATAATTCCTTTACGCTTCTTTCGCTTCATTTTCTATTCGCGTTACGTTTTACACGCACGGCTGCAATGAATCGCTGATTTCCCCATAAGTACGCGGATCATCTCGATCCAAGTCGAGGCTCCGCGGAATACAAAAGCCAAAAGACGCGCGATCCCGCACGTACGTCCGTGAATAACGAACGCGTCTGTATCTGCGCGCGCGAGCGCGCGATCCGCCGGCGGAAAATTTCATTCCTTCTCAATTTCAATTCTATGCGAATTCGCGATACACGCGGCTACGTACGATGTTACGTTACCGTTGAGACGAAACGAAACGAAACGAGACGAAACGAGACGGGACGGGACGAGGAAGATATCGCGCATGTTTCGTCTCCCCAGTTTTCGCGCGAGAGAGAAGCTTTCGAGACGTCTCGGAACGTAAGGGCGTAACGGCGAAGAATAAACAAGCGGAAGGAAATACGACCGGAGCGCGGATAGGGACGACAGATAGAATGCTTCTTTTGCAGCTGCGTATGATCTCTACTTCGCGCACGTAACGCGCGCGTCCAATCACTCCGCTCGTCACCCGCGGCAGAAGCTCGGCCCCGGCCGGAAAATTGCGGCGGAATAAAACTTTATATTTCGCGTGAAATACGCGCGCCGCGTCCTATTCGACCGAGAGCGAGCTTATGATCGCGTCATATTTATGATAGATCCTGCCGCCTCTTCGCCGCAAAATGCCGCATCGCACGGCGTATACACGGACGAATCTCGATGCCGTCGGCTCGGTCTCGATGTATAAGCCCCCGAGTTGCCTCCGTCAAGTTTCTAACTAAACTTCGATCCTCCCGAGTATTCTCGACAACGCGAGAGAGAGAGAGAGACTCTTTCGCCTAGCCTAGTCTCGCCTAGCCTCGCCTTCGAAGGTTTCTGGAATTTTTGGAGCGTGAAATCCACGTCCGAAATCATCCCTGTACTTGCGCGCGCGCGCGCGCGCGCGTGAGTATTGGCCCTCTTATGCCGCAGATGGATCGGAATGGCCGCGGTGAGATTCGACACGAGAGATGACGCGGGCCATACTCCAACGGGAAATTAGCCTGGAAAGCGGTGCTCGCAGCGGCGCTTCCGGTAATTCGTACGCTCGATAATAATTGACGTAACGAGGACGTCGGAGGCCCGATCAATGGCACGATCGGTATACGGGCGTGCATATATTCCCGCGGGGCGGGATTATGGCACAGTCCGGTCGGGAAATCGCACGGGACCGTCGGTTGGCTTTGGGAATGCCAAACCAGGAGGTCGAATATTGTGTCTATTCTTGTCGCTCTGGTGCTTTAAAGTATAATCGACATCTATAGTTTTACGCTCGGTAGGCAGTTTTTATCGTAACAAAAATTTGGTTATTAAATTTTTTCGTTGATTACTAAAAATTTATTATTATATAATTGAAAAATCGTTATTGCTAAATCTTTCCATGTTAGATTTCGAAAACATTTTCGCTAGAACAAGATTATTCAGTTATTTATAGTTAACAAGAGAATTAATTATTATACAAGAGAATTAATTAATTATACTGGAAAACATTGAAATTTTTTATATACGATTTTTATCACTTTTAAGTTGAGACGTACAATTGTCACTATACACTAGCTTCAAAATAGTTCGGTTGGGCTCTTGTATTCCCGGTGGATGGATCAAGAAACGTTAGATAGGACAGCAAGAGCATCCAGTCTTCCCCTTGTCGTCCGTTGCGATTATATCGCGCGGCGGTTCTATCTCCATTAGCACGAAGGCACTTCTACAGGATATGGAGACAGAAGTGACGTACAGAATATTCTCGCAACCATTATACGTATTATTATGTGTATATAAAAAATATATGCAAATAAGAAAGATTATATTAAATAAACACTAAAAATGTTTAGAATATAAAAATCTCTATATTTCGTTCTAATGATAGTAAAGCCGTAAAAATCTAAAGTCCAGAGATTCGAGCGTTTTAAAACATTATTAAAAATTTATTCTATTATTCTCTAATAAAATAAAGCCTTGAAAGTTCGAACGAACTTTATTTAAAGTAGAAAGAGAATCATTTTATATCTGTATTTATAATATTACTGAGGAATTCTGCTGAAATTTTGGGATATAATACAGTTTAAGCATAGATTTTAGGAGTAAATTTGATTATTATTTACGTTATATTTGCAAACATCGTTTATTTGAAGAATTCATGTGAAATTTATTTCGAGACATTCTGAGTTTTATTTTTCGCCATTTCTCGAGAAAAATTATAAAAGTTAATAATTTCTGAATCTTATAACATTTTTCTAAGGACTTGAAAGGAGAATTCATTATGTGAAGAACTTAACTTGAAATCTGAAAATTATAAAACATTTTTACTATATTTTTGCACTCTAAAAGATGATGCTAAATAATCATTATTTTATATCGCATTCATTTTATAAAGTAACTTTTTGTGAAATTAATCTTCTTCAAATTTCATCTGCATATGTCAATGATAGATGGATATGTTACCGATACTAAATTTAATGTTTCTTTGAGAAAGTTTATCTTCGTTTTGGAAAAATAATTATCGAAATTTCATAATTATTTTTTGTTTAATTTTACGTCCCGAGAGAAGTCAAATTACAATTTAATAAGTCAAGAAGGAAAAGTGAGTCGCAACATTTTCTTGTAGCAATTTAATTTAATTTTTTAAATTTGTCAATCATAATTCCTGATTTATTACAATTGTATAATTTTACTCTTCTCTTGAATAAAAATGTGGCAGTATTAATATTAAAAAATTAATTTTTATACAGTCTTTTGATAAGATAAAGTTTATTTTTTAAATAATAGATTTAATAATTCTGTATAAATAAACTATTTAATCAGTCACTTAGACCGTTAAAAAAAATTGAATAATTTATGTGAAATGTTTAAAATTTGCTATAATTTAATAATATAATTATGTATATTCTTTAATCGAATTTTTAATCGAATTAAATTTTTTCGTTAAAATTAAAATTTATATAACGCAATATTCTATTCTAAAATGCACTCTTAATTAATCGTTACTGAACGGAATTTATCATTATTATAAGCAGTGCTAATGAGTTAGCATCGGTAAAATGAAATATACAACAGACAAAACAAAAGCTGATAAGAATTAATTTATCGAAATTAATTTAAAACGAAAGAAATGGATTATTCAATGTACATTTATTTTACAATACGTTGAATATTTTGTTGTTCGTTTTAGTGTTGCGAATGCAAGACCACCGTGCATCTGTACTGTCATTCGCGTAATGAGAGTCGAACTGTATGTTGTGTGTAGTACTACATCTCGATATATACGCGAAAAAAAAAAGAGATTTAGATGACCCGAACAATACAACTTCCGCATTCATGTACAACTTCGGCATCTCTCGTGCACGTATATACATCACGACACGCGTGTACATATGTGCGCGTAGATCACGGAAGGTCGGTCTCGTATATACGTTATATCTATGGATGTGATTTATGAGACCACGCTTGACTTCTGCAACATGTTTGCCCGGTGCTGCAGCTAATCCGTCTCGCTTCGTCTCGACCACTTTTCCTTCGAGGAACAGTTGAACCGTTTCCGGCGATACGAGATGCAAATATTAGCCCTGGTGCGTCATTACTGCGATATTCGTCGACGTTCCTCTTTTCGCGTGTATTAATTGCTCTCCTCTTCTCTTCTTCCTTTTTCGCACGATTGCTTATTAAAACACACCTCGCTAGCGATGACACATCGCTCGGTCAACGATGTAATTCGACACTATTGTAGCGCACTTAGAACTGAAAAACATTTAAAGCCATTTGCTCGAGTCGGCAAGCGTACAAAGAGAAGTCTGTGGAAAATTATCGACTTCTTTTGATCAAAGGAGCGGGGAAGCATGAGATAGGTACATAGGATGAGAAAATACATACAAAATAGTCTAGCTCTTATTGGAGAATCTTGCAGTAATTCGCTCGAACAGCGAGCGACGCGTTTACCCTCGGCATTTTAAAATTTATGTATACATACTTTAGTTACATCTTATTATCCTAATGCTACACTTGATACGCTTTGTTCGCCCTGATGACATTAATAGCTAAGATAAATCTTCATGATTTGGTTTATTTTTCTTTCTTCAAGACCCCTTTATTTTTCTACGTGCCTTGTATATCGTGTATCCGGCTCTCGTTTAATCTGCGTCTATTTCCTCAGGTAGAACCGTCTCGAGATCTTCTTTGAGAACAACGTTGGGGTAAGCGCTCTTGTCGTGCTTACTTCCGAGAAGTTCGATGCTAGACGCTCTCGTAAACTTTATCTCGTTACCTTTATATAGGGTGTTCTAAGCTTACCGGTAATTTTTTAGTGGAACATCTAGTATGTAACGGAGCAGATGCGCATTAGTGTCTCTATTTTATTAACGCACAGGGAATAAAAAAAGAAACCAAGCGAGCAATAAAATATTTCTTTGTCGTTCTTATCTGCGTACAATGAGATGGCCTAGTTAGCTTGATCGATGGTTACTGGCTGTATCTTGTTATAACATCAATCTCTGTACTTTCGATAAAAATTGAATCCTAGTATGAATATCACGAAAGTGAAGCATGTTACATGTTAACGCACGTCGGTAACAGTGTAAAATAAATAAGGCTAATTCGAAGTATCAGCCGTTCTTCGTCTTCGTGCGGTAAATGATTGGTAAGAAGCTTCGAAGGAGCAGAGGCATGTGGGCGGGACGGGAAGCTTTATTGGAAAACCTTTAAACTATTATATATAACGGTTGCAAATTATTCCTCGCCGCAAATTCCTCTAAGGATATTTCGGTTATTAATGAGCCTGCATGATATCGCCGGCCGGCGAAATTAAAGTAACGAGCGACTGAAAGCCGCGGTCCTTTTGAGTTACCGTGACCTCGTAATTGCTCGCGCGTAATATCGACTAAATTATTTCCGTATTGGGCGCGACGCGCACATCCCAAAAGGCTGCATCGGGCGGGCATCTCTTGGCGACAGTTGCAGTTTCCGCGCCGTACAATCGACCGTAAAATCAACATTGACATAAGCTCCGGCACAAAGGATTGGCATTAACGCGCTCGGTAGCGTTTTTTCAGCTGCGTCTCCGGCGACGTATGTAGGGATGAAATTGGATTACGGACGTTTACGTGTTGCCGCGCGTTACATTCACCAAGAGAGAGTAAGAGAGGTACGGATGCAGCTCGTTTACGCAGCGTCACAAAAGCATACTCTGATAACGCCTACTGTCGCGGAAGCCTGGTGCCACGGATGCATCGCTCGCGGAAACTTTGCGGAAAAGTATCTCTTCCCGAATAGCCAAACACTCTCCAAGGACTGATCCGTAATATTTAAAGTCTAGCTGTGGATTATTTACATCATTTTATTTAACTCAATTCAAAGGCAAACAAGACAGTAATGAATTGAAATAAGTTCGTCCGTAAAATATTCATCACATTTCATTATATTCTTTAAATATTCCAGCGTACATTTAATATATACTCGAATGAAAATATGAATGTTTATATTAATGAGAGAATGGAATTATAAAATATAATATAATATGTGAAACTAAATTCCTTTATTCTAGTTATCGATCTATGTAACGAGGGCTGGTATGTTTGAGTAGGCAGACCATCGGTGGTGTCAAAAGGATTTTCTTTTTATGAAAGTGACCATGAGTTACTCTTCTGATATCCGCGGATAAATATTAATGTAGTGTCTGTGTGCACAGTAGCATATGATAGGATAATAGAGACGTTCTTATTCGATATATACCGCTCAACGGGCTGACGCTTTATTGATTGCGCGGTGTGTTTGCAGCGGAGCGATTTGAACCTTGTCCAAAAGAATTGATACTCCGCGCGCGGCTGTTGCCTCGGACAACAGTAATTTGCGGAAGATTGATACGTGCGCTACAAGTATACGATGCCTCGCGTGAAAATATCGGCGCCGCCGTCAGCCACGAACGACAGTGTATTCCCCTCCTCTCTCTCTCTCTCCTCTTCCTCCTCCTCCTCCTCCTCCTCCTCGACGGGACGGAAAGATAACAAAATTCTATGCGAGAGAACAAAAATAAAAAAAGGCTAATTGATAGATATTTTATAAAACATCGACGGCGCGCATACTTTTGCGCGCAACGCCGCGTAGCTTCTACTCAACGCTTCAAGCGAGAATCCCCGATAATATTTGCTCATTATTTGGCGAGTAATTTTACCGTTAATTTAATTTCCGCACCACGCTCGACCTCTGGACTCGTCTTCCCCGGGTTTGTTCCTTCCGGATCCTCGATCCCCGTAACACGTTTCTTACCCCCAAGTGCGTTGTGTCCTTCTAATATCGCGGTAATCGCGACGTTTGAATTGTTTGCGCAGTAGGTCGGACTAAATGGGACATCGGAGGGCAGGCGAGGTGGCATGCGAGCGGGCGAAGTACACCGACGGGGAAAACGAGAGAAAAATAAGCCAGTAATAGGGAGATGGAAGTGGCGAGGAGCGTACTGGTGAAACTTTCTACTTCGCCAGATTGAAATTGTTTTTCATCGCCTCCCCGACCGGGGCGAATAGGCGCTAGCACGATTGCGCGCTAGAGTGAATTCGACGCCCCTCGCTATTTTCTTCACCATCAGCCGTTACCCGCTACTCTCGATCTGTTCGTACCCTCGCGTCCCCCCTTCGCCCGTTGCCTCTTCGAAATTATCGGTCGTTCTTTAATCGTGTCGCCAACGCGGTCGTGTTAGCCTGACGTCGCGTTTCGCACTCGAAAGCCTCGACGCATCCGACGATTGTAGTGTCCGACGTGCTCGCGTTCGGGTTATAGACACGTCCGCTAATCCCACAGGATCCATATCATCCGAAAGGACATCATCTCATTTTCCCTGTCGAAATGTTCGCCCTCTTCGCGCGAAAATATCCTTCGGCGAGTTGGAATGGATAGAACTCGGCCGTTTTAATCGTCGAGCGGGAAAATAGTGGATGGACTCTCATTTTAAAATTAGAATCAGTGGTTCCGTTAGCTACACCAGCTGGTAGTTTCGCTCTGCTAAGTGGAAAATATTTTTCCCACGCGAGAACATTCGATCAGCAATTGTACTTACCTATCGAGTACTCGAATGCAAATAGTGATCAGCGTAGCGCTCGATCGCCCGGTCAGTTCGTTAAGCCTTGTTTTATTTTCATTCCCCATGAATTGTTCCGTGTGTCGTGAGATTGTCAAGGGGACCAGCTGTAGCTGTGCTGACGCATGCGATTGCACCTCACGTATTTTGCCGATAATCCTTTTACATTCCATTAACATGTATGCAGTTTTCTCGTAATGTTATTAACTTAAGTATTTAATTTAATTCTAATGTTGCGAGAGAGAGAGAGAGAGAGAGAGAGAAAAATGTATTATAATTGTATTGTATTTAATAATAGCATCGAAGTTTGCAAATGATGCACTTGTCAGATAACAGATAATCGCTTTTAGCGCATGCAAAATGCATCGCGCTGCGATCTGCAGTCGTTCCCGAGCGAAAACAAGCCGCCGCTGCATGCGAAAGAATTAACTTCCGAATAGCGTCGAGAAATTACCCTCGGATAGGGGTCGACGAGCTAAAAAGCTCCCTTACGCCGCGTGTCTTCTAGTCAGCACAGCCGCGGGATCCGCATAATTTTATTCGGTGCAAGCAACGCTACACCATCGTGCTCGTTTCGCGCGCAACTATTTTTACATTAACGTATAAGCCGCCGAGGAAACAAAAACGACCCCCCGACGCCCGGGAGAAATTTTACGATTATCATAAACACGCTGAGTGCGGTCGTAAAATATAAGGACATATAAGTCGCAATGATGCGAAATTCCGACGATATGAGAAAGTATGTATCGTAACATGCATTATCGGCGAACCACCTTTCTTGGATGCGCTTCAGTATTTATACATGTATAAATCCGAGCGTTTCAATTCTCTAAACAAATTATTATTAATGTAACGTCAACGAGATCTCAGACGATGTTAAATATTTCAGTAGATTCAGTCGGATAACGTCTAGTGAGATATATTAAGAGATTTGTAAGGATGCTAAAAATAATTATCGAAAGAGAAGTTGGGTGGGAATTTATTATTCACTTGAGAAATATAACCGCAGTAATTGTTTATAGTTTTCGTCCATCTGGTGCATTAGCTTCTCAATGCCGTCTCGAATGAAAATCAATGAGCGCGAAAATATAGAAGCTGCGATGCGAACAGCAGTTGCGGACGTGAACCGTTTCTTTCGAAGAAAGTGCTCCAACGAGTAGAAGAGGCGATAGTTTGAGAGAATAAGGGGAATGGGATAGAACCTTACCGTGCCAAATCACCGATTTTTTTGTTTCTCTCGCAACGGGAAGTTTCGTGAAGAATTTTTCTGTTGAGAAGAGCAAGATGTTTCTTTTGAAAAGAAATGTAGATCAAATCGAATACAATAACTGATCGTTTGAGCTTTAAGATCTGAAAGTTGTATGTATTATAAGAAATGATCCTTTCCGGTGTCCCCAAAACTATTTGTCAACTACAAACCGGATTTTTGTGTTTTACATACGTATTTTGAGATATAAAAATGTCCCCTTTCTATTGATTTAAGGTATGAATTACTGCTTTATTATGGCGATTATTGAATCAAAGGTTATTGCTTTTTAATTGTATGTTTTCAATTGGTTTTTAATTGAATTATAGATATATCCCCAGCGCGAAATCCCGTTTATTGCACAAACCGTTATTACCTCTCCTTTGCATTTCTCTCTTTATTATTCCGGCTCGTTTACGTTGGAATAACGCGTATAAATTATGCCGCCATTCCGCGGTAAATTATCGATTTTACAGCATTCATGCCAACGTACATAATTACACGGATCGCAGCATTGTTACGTGGTTATTGCTGGCACGTAGTATTTGTCAATGGCGTAATCGGAATCGGAAAAATGTTAAAGGACGAGAACGGTTATGAATCCTAAGGGTACATCGACGCGTGGTGCGCGGAAGAGTGGGAATAAAGACTGGACCACCAAGAGGGGAGGATCATACGAGCCCCACGTTGATCGAAATGAAATTTATGTTACAATATTGACCAGTTGTTTCATCCTGTAGCCCGTCCCGTTTCCTGCGTTCACGAGCGTGCATGAGCGCCGGCATTGTCGCCCGAAAAGGGCTACAAGAAATTAAAAGTTCACGATCCGCTTCTGTACCAATAAAATTCGGCATTTTTTTTACGTTCAACAATTAATTTATATTGCTCTGTTAATCTTTTAACATCACATATACAATATGTCCGCGGGAATTTCCAAATTAATTTCGCAAAAATAAATTCCACGGCTGCATGTACGCTTTTGTAATTTCTGTTATATTTAATATAGAGAGAGACCAAGTAAACTATCATTCCGATTACAATGCAAGCGCGAATGTGGAAAATTTATATTTTGGCGAATATATGCCTCCAGGTGAATATTTGAAATATATATTTTTAAAGTAATTAAACTAAATTTTTGGACAAGCAAGAGAGAGAAAAGGATAATTGATGCACAGTTACCAATAAATCTTCAATACGAGAAATATAAAGCCTATAATTTTTGCACAATTTAATTTTATAATTAAAATTATTTTAATCGAAAACACGAAAAACATTTCGAGCTTTAGCATATCCTATATCACAACGTTAACAAGAATTGACGTGTTTTACATTTACATTCGAGATCATGAGCTGCGCTATAATTCTCCAATGTCTACGCCTATGCATCTTGAAGTAAACTGACTACATTCTATATATGCATATGTGGTAGATACAATATGCGACGTTCGTATTCGAGGGCTCGCATAGATGCGCGCAGCATAGATGCAGCAGCAGTCGGCACGTGACCAGGCGAAAGGTGGAAGAGACAGAGACGAGAAAGAGAGAGAGAGATAGAGAGAGAGGTTCGTTTCGCGAGGGAGTCGAACTTTGCAGTTCGACGTCGGTGTGACCCGAAGGGAACAACGCGGTCGGGGTCCCTCTACCACTCGTGAAAACCAAAGTGGGATTCTGCGGGGTGTTACGGCCTGTTTTACGATATTAAATCACGCCGCGCGGCGGCGGCTTCCTCTTCCCCTATCGGCCCGGTAAACTTGTTTCGTCGCCGACGAGGCACGAGCTAAAATGCAGTAAGATACAATGGGGCGGCTACTCGAGAGCGCCAGCGGGAGAGCGAGAGAGAAGACGAGAGAGAGAAAGAGAGAAAGACAACGAGAAGGATCGTGCCCCACAAAGTGACACCCTCGGCTCGGCAAATTGATTCCATTTGCATAGCGCGCAGCCTATTGTGCACCTAGCGCGGTCGCACACGCGGCCACGTGGACGTCGAAACGCACATGCATCACTCTCGAACGCGCTCATGATAACGGCCGGCGTCGGATAACTTTAATTCCCGGAAGCCCTCTGCGCGAAACAATGGAGCGACGACGGCAAGAAAGAGCGTTTGTATTGTAGGTGCCTCTGTCACAGAATCGCATTAGCATATAGGCTAAACAACCTGAGAGCGTCACATTGAAACGAATCTTGGAGCAAAGGGTGAGCGAGAGAGAGAGAGAGAGAGAGAGAATCTTTATAACGCTCAACTATTATGACGAAAGAAGAAAGCACTCCATTCATATCCAAACTCGCCACTGCCTTCTGCCTATCTCGCGATAAAATAAGTGCATTCAAATTCGCGAAATGTGTCTTCGGCGCTTTCGCGACATAATAGCGCAATTCAGCGTTTCCTCCGCTGCTCTTTGCGAGACCGTACGCTAAATACTGCTAAATATTGCCGGAAAGCCAACAGAAAGTTCATTGTACTCTCTTCTTGAGACTTTTAGCTCTGGTTTTTTTTCCTCTCGCTAAAAAAGCACAAAAACTTGACTTGACTTGAAATAGCAGAGATCACAGAATTAACTTCCACGCTGTATCACGCAAGTTTCGAGATGTACGTTATGCCACAGAGTTACGCGAGCGCCATTGTGTTTCGCGTAACATTATACATGCTAAAATTATTTCAAACAATGCACTCAGAGTAAAATAATATTTTGAATAGTAAAATTAATACATCAACAGACGTATATTATCCGGAAAGTTACATCGGGATTAATCTGCTCTAATGATCAGGGAATATCACGAATGCCGATGAATTTTCCGCGGTTATCCCTACGTCGTTGCACGTTGCAGCGGTACAGTTTCGTCTCTCAAAATGTCTCTGGGTAAAGGGAGCCTGCCAGGATTTTTGCACGAGATGCACATTGTGCGTCAAACGAAGGGCCGCGGCGTCGCGTTGCAAAGCATTCGCCTAACCAGGCCGGGAGTGATGGGGAGGCGTCGATAACGATCACTCGTTTCGACTTCGATCTCCCTTCTCGAGTCCCATAACGATCGGTACGCTCTATTGCGTTTCTGTCAGTCGCTCTACCTTCTCTGCCTGCGAGCGCGTTTTATACACAAGGACGTGACGGTTGCGTACGCGCGAATTGGACGCGCGCACACGATATATTAGCGATATAACATACGCTACCTTCCCGTCTCCGTGCGACACGCGTCGCTCCATTTGAAATTGCATACGCGACAAGGCATACCCGACGGCGAAGCTCCTTTGAGCTTTACGTGCAACGTCTAATCGCGCGCGACCCTACTCTCGCGTGAGAACGCGATCAATTGATGTCCCCGTGCGCTCGCGAGGGCGTCATACGCCTCTCCGGTCTATTAACTTCCGTTCTCTAATATCCGTCGCGACATCCGACATATCCCCCGCGTGACAGATCCGTTGATCCCCGGCAGCACTGCAGGGAAACCGGCGTCCGCACGCTTTTCTCCGTTTACTTTTCCGCGCGATATATCGCGTGGACGAGCGGTGTACGAACGGGAACGCGACGAATTTTGCGATGATAAAACACCGTTGACCTGTTATGTTTTTTTTTTCTATCACGCATGCGAGCGACGACGCGAGAAGTTACGGCTATCGGCTCTGTCCGATCTCCGTTACGAGTTACGTGCACGAAACACACTGTCTGTAGTACACGTCGATGCACACACGTGTGCGTCCCTCTTGGCGCGATCGTTTTATGCCGGGGCCGACCGCACCTTCGCCGCGGAAATGGAAATGGAATTTCGCCTCAATTTTATGCGGCAATAACGCATGCACGCCGCGCGCGACATTCCCCGGTCAGATTTAATCTGACGCCGTAATAAACCCGATTGACATGCGGCAATTTGTTCCGCGTAGGATGAGCCGCGAAATGAAATTATTAAATTTGAGATTGCGTCGAATGTTTTTTGCGGTGCTTACGCGATCGACGAGCGAACGCGCCCCGCGGTTTGAGTCACTGTGAAAAGCCCCGCTACGCGCGCGCGAGTGTATTGTAGTTATTAAATTCGAGAAATGTACGTTCCTCCCCCTCCGACGCGAAGATTACGCGATTGCGTTTTCCGCGATCGCGTTAAAAATTTTTATCTGCAATCGCGATTGTGTTGGCCCGTACGTTTGACATTTTCACGAATGAAGATAAGGATTATACGCGCCGGAGTGGAGCATGTAATAGAATTGGAAATACAAATTCATTGCTTAATATTATAAAGGGACTTACATTATTACTCCGGAGCTGTCATTTGAAGTACATTCTGCGATACATCGACCTGAAAATATTAGCGTTTCTCCCTGCTAAATCGGTTTTTCTCTCCTGCTTCAAAGCCGAAGCTATAAAAATGTCCACGTGTCCATCTGGATCAGCCTCATTTATAATCCATTTGTCGTTTCGCGCTCCACTTACATTCGCGTTCGAAATTCTCCTTGAGCATACCGGAAAGCTGATTTATACTATGTACAGTTTTGGCATAATGCAGCAGTCGACATCCTCCAGAAATAGCGTTAATGGCACTAACGAACGAAGCACGAATGTAATTCACTTAAGCTTTCTTCTCTATCTGCAAACGTAATTTATCGTATAGATCACTTTCGTTTTCTTTTTATGTCGATCGCTTTTTCGATGCTGTGCAAGCGTCAAAGCTGCAAAACAATGTAGTTTGTACCAATGTTTATAAAAACGGCATTATTTTGACACGGAACTTTTAATTTAGAAGTCGACTTGGTTTTTGCACCGTAACGCAGTAAAATCAACTAGTGTCGCGCAAAATTAGGTTCATAGCGCTGCCGCGTTATACCGTACTTATATCTGCAAATGGTCATAGGAGTTATTTATATGCCCAAAATGTGAATCTACGGCGATCCGTAAAAAGCCCTCACGTACTTCCAAGACGTTTTTCCTGTGAGTTTTGCACCCAGACGATGCATTGAGTGCGCGCTCGTAACATCTGCATTTTAGGTAACGTCCAATGGAGAAACATACAATTTTCAATTCCCCAGAAAAATTATTTTCTACATATAAATGTGTATGAGGTGAAATTTTCCAATATTTATTTATATGCAATATATTTTATCGTTAATTATTTTATTAAAGTTAATAAAGAAATAACAAAACTGTAAAATAATATTGCAGAAATTCAATATACAATTCACGATAGATATAATAATGCAATTTACATGTAAATGTGTGTATTCATTCACCTATGGAAATGCATTAGATACTTTGGATGATTTTAGTGCATTCGACTCGTTTTATTTTTCGCCTCTCGAATTTGAGATTTTTATTTTATTTTTTTTTCATTTTCCCAAAACGACAAATTTTATACGTGGCAACATTTATCTTTTTAGATTTTTAGATTTTTATTTCGTCTCTTCGTAACGCAGAGATTTTTCCCCGTTTCAACTGATTTTGACACTGGTGCGTCATAATTAATGAATCTTTGCTGTGAATAGTTTATCGAATTTTACGTAACATCTAGACTTCGACTGTCCTATTTTTCTCGTGAAAGTATAAACATTGAACTGCAAGCAGCGTCGCGCCAATATGGCAGAAATAATTCTCCGATTTTTACGATGCGCGAAAATCCGATGAAAACCGGTTGAATTCGGCGGTGGGTGTCTTTGACGATCGGTGTTATATTTTTTAACAAAGGAGCCATTCATGTGAAATCGCAAAGAAAAAATTCGATTCGAATCGAGCGTGGCGTCAAGTCAAACTGCTATCGATAAAGCACCGAAAAACTACGGTTTTGCATACAGCGCCGACCACGAATAGGTCCAATTCCTTTTCACTTTACGGGCTTCTGCGACATAGTTCGGCGCGATAAAGCAACGAAATGCTCCCGAATTATGCAGAACGATGATTCCACTTTCCCAAGTTTGAAACTGATCCGCGAAACGGGCGCGAGGCTGGCATTAACTTTCCCGAGCTGTAAGTTGCAAATCAAGGGGGCGGACCGTGTGCCTCCACCCTTCCCTCTCGTTCGCGATTAAATCATAATTCCTCGGGGATCCTTTTTCGCGAGCCGCTTTCGATGGGATGACGAGGGGAAACGATATTGTATTGCGAATATAGTTGGGTCGAATGATTTACAAAAGCCCCTAATTTCTTGTTTCACTCCCTAAACCTTTCTCGTTTTTCATGTTCTCGTAGTTTATTGTTATGTTACTTGTATATATATGCAAAGTGTAATAATTTATATCTTAACAGGAAATACATAGATTCTCGACTGTATCTTTCAACGATGTTTCTATTTACCATTGAGATTGATAAAATTCCACGCATTCCGGTATTCTTTTCTGATAGAATATTGGACACAAATTCTCTGAATGACAACATAATAATAATAACTTCATATCCACCGCGGAGAGAAATTCTTGGCAAATATTGCAAATGCTAAATTTACATTAAACAGAATCTCAATTACGTTTCCATCTACTTCATCCGAGAAATATATTCGACGAAGATCCTGTTACAATTTTATGCTGTGTATCGCGTGTCTAATGAATACGTTAATCGCCTCAGTCCGCGCAGATCCTTTGTATTTTCTCATTCGATGTACTGAGCATCAATCCCATTTATCGGCCCCTTTTCGTTTCTCCTCCATGCGCGAGTCTCTCCCGGCACGTCGGAGCCCTTCCCGAAATTAAATTCTACTCTTTCACGCTTCCCCTGCCTCATCACGAGTTGCTTTCCCTTCTTCCCTTCATTCCGTTCTTTTCTATCACGTGAATAAAAAAAATTGTGCTACTTCATTCGTGAAATCTCTCGATCGAATTATCCCGTTACACATTTTATCCCTTTGTAAAGTCGTCGCGAATTAATTTTGATCACATATGCTACGTACGCACCGCATCTCGCTTACGTCGGGAAATTATATGTCTCTCTTTCCGCGTTGCGCGTCCTCCGCGGTAGTTGCAGCCAGTTCGAGGAAGTACTTTGTAAATTAGAGTCAGCGATGCTTTCATCTGCGTTCGGGCTTTTGTAGCCATTTGTAAATCATGACCTGTGAAAGACGCGGCTTTTGCCTAGATGAATGCGAAATCGACCGGCGTGCGCGCGAATATTTTTTTCTGTGTACATAAGTTACGGGCGTATTTATTTCCCATTAACGAACGGGATTTCAGTTGTTCACAAGGGGAAATGCGAGAATGACTGGCGCTATTAATTCTATAACGTTTCTCTTATCCACTCGAGATTAAATTGATACATATCAAACTTAGAATATCGCGGAAAAATATTTATCCGCGCCCGTCTATATGTAACATAATTTTTAACGATTCGTGAATTTTATCCAGCTAATTATTTGTTTTATCTGCTTTCAGGTGAGTACAAACGATCCACTGGCAGCCCGCGGACCAATTTATTATTTGCGACAAAATGGTTAACATCGAAAACAACTTCTGGTAAAATAGATGTGGTAATTAAAATATATAACAATATAAATACTGCATTTTATATAATGTGACTGTGTGAAACATGTTTTTTTTTTTTCTTTTCGTCTCTTGTTCGCTTTCGAACACTCCGTGATTGCATCATTTCCCTGATAATTATCGGCAACGGAATGTAAACTTATAATATCAATTTATAACGCGAGCCGCTAAATCAACTAATCGCGTCGCGTACGATCATTATGAGCGCATGTTTATTATATGCGCTAATTACATGCAATTGCGAGTCAACCGTAAGTTTGCAAGGCGAAAAGCGGCCCCGAGGGTATTATTTTACCGTCAATGAGCGGTCGCTATTACTACGATAATTTGCATTTTCCTCGGTATTAAGGTAACCATTTGATCGTGAATTATAAAGACGATTAATTATCGCCCATCTAAATAAATCGGTCTTACCTTAACAAATCGAATGAAAGTTAATATGTTTCTCGTCGCAATGAAAAACAGATTTAACGAGTGTGAATTAATTGTCGCGTTCAGTCCTCGCTTTCCTCGCGTCCTTATCGCAGCGACGAGTTTTCCCGCGCGCATGTTAAACACGCGCATAAGTTAAACGAGCGACGAGAGGCGAAGAAAGAGTGCGTAAAATGGGCGTTACAGCGATCGACGAAAAGAGGGGAGGGGGGTGTAAAAACTGTAGCGGAAACGCCGTAAAGAAGAAACGTAGATTTAAACAATTAATGGCGCTCCCATTAGTCGAGATAATCTTTTTCCGATTCGCGCGGGCGTACTGGTTAATTCTTCGCTGCGCGCGGATTTGCAATGTCGGCAAACGGAACTGAATTGTTCAGCTTTATAGGGCCGAATGTCCTCTAGTCCCCGGTGCGGCGTTTCCTTCCTTTCGCTACGCGAGACCGGCCGTTACAGGTGTATCCGGTGCGGTCGATAGTTGAAAAAGGAGCGTACATAAAGGAGAATGTATTCTATCGGAGCAATTTAACGACGCTCCTGCTGGCCGGCGCGGCCTTTATAATAATAAGCGTCCTTTTAATAATGAGTGAACCGAGAAAATTGCCTCTGTCGTTATCATCGAAAGCTCCGCCTCGCCGGACGCTTTTAGTTTGGCATGGAAATCGTTAACGATGTAAATATATTTTAAGCAACGTTTATATATAAACGACGAGAAATAATAATAGTAATCTTTAATTTTTAAGGAATGTGTCTTATTCGACATTTCTATTGTTAATTTACTAAACTGACATTCATGTACAATACGTATTTAAAGTGTATGTGTGAAGCGAATGTATCGTGAAAAGTTATTAACTATTCAATGTTTTCACTTTATTTTTAACGGTTCCATAGTTCTCGATAGATTAAACAATCAGGTTCACACACACACACACACACACACACATTTGAATCGCCCTTAAATTTCGTATTTCGGACAACAACGGTTAAAAGTATGTCACGCGCAATAAAGCTTGCTCGATTTGTTCCATGATGACGTATATAATCGTACACAGACGTATTCCATCTCTTGAAATTTTCAAACCTTTTCCACGAGGCTTTATACACGATATTGCCCACGAAAATGGCGCCCATATCTCGAGATGGTCTTAAATAAAGGATGCAGTAACCGTGCCGACAAATCTACGGCAAAGTTGTTGCTCCGTTGCTCCGTAAATTCTATAGAGCCAAGACATGAGGACCAAGAAAGCGACGATTTTCATATTGCCGGGAATTATCTAAACAGCATATCATATTAAAAGCATCCGCTTTAGAAAGCTGCCCTTAAATAATATCAGGCGGAAATGTCTTGTAAACGTAAAAAAAGTCGATATTTATCTTTCACTTCATCGCGTTATATTTGATGAAATATTGGAAACGCGCGCGATCAATTGATCCAAAAACGCGATAATATCTTTGTATTCTTCTGAACGATTTCATAGTTTTCCAAGTTCTGTTATATCTCCGTTATACATTTTCCATTCCTTTCGCCTGTCCTTTTTTTCTCTCATCATATCCGAGTTTCTCTTGGCGAAACATAGACCCGACTATGTTAATTCAAGTCGATCAGTTTTGCTTTCAAGATTTATCCTGAGCTTCGGATGGTCTTCAACGTGGAAGGATCCACCTTGATTTACTCGCTCGAAGGTCTTCCGCCTTCCGAAGGAAATTTCTTCTACAACGATTTTACTTCGTTCTAGGTTTTCTTCATTCGTTCTTGCTCAACGATCTTCTCTTCCGAGTCGGCTTATTGCTCTCAGTCACGGTTCTTATTGCTCCTCTACAGTATGCACAATTAAGTACGACTTTCCCGATTTTTCTTTCATCCATTCCCGTTACTATATTCGGGATTTTTTTTTCTTAATTTTGAGCGCTTTAGGTATATTCGCCATTGAATCAAGCTACACGGCTTTCGAGGATAATACAGCCGGGGAGTATTACGTACAAGTATTCCCCCACTCGTTCCGAAAGAGAATAATTTCAACATCCTCGTGTCAGTCGTGCTTCGCCTGACTTGATCCAAAGGTGGCGGCGGCGGTCTGCGAGCTTCACGCGAGGTGGATCCCGAAGCTATTATACAGCGTCTGATCCGGGTTTAAGCTCGCGGGAATGTAATCGCGGGAAATAGGCATTGGCGGGGGCATGATCTGATAATCGCGCCGCCGCGAGTCTGCGGTTCGTGCACGCCCCAACGTCCACGTCTCTCCGCCGCAGGTCTCGTCCGTGCCTCCTGTAACGTGGCGGAAGTGCCGCCTCGCGAGTGCACGATAATTGCCACGTGGAAACGTCAGTTCGTTTCGGGGCGCGCGCTGTTACGTGTAAGTACGGAGCGTATTTTTTCATCTCGCGACTCTCTGCTGCCTCGGTGTTTGCAAGCGAGCGGCAAGTGCACTGTGGACGAGAAATTACAACGTGCAAACGAAATGTTCCATGTTTGCGAAATAAAACGCCTCGCTATTTCTCTCTCTCTCTTTCTCCCAGCGTACGATAGGATGTTCCTTTGATCGCGCGTCGACCTATTGTGCGACTATGAGGCCATTGTGTCGCACTCGGTAGCGTGATTTTTCGTCCGCAAATAAAATTTGTTTCGGTATTCCGCTCACGTCGGGCATGCAAATCATCCCGCGACAAAGGTAATGTCTTCCCTTTACGACGGATCAGTCTCTTGCCGAATAAAAATCGCGTCCCCACCGACGCACGGGGCGCTTGATGCTCCGGCGCCGCCGCCGCCGCCGTTTTCACGCTTCCGGAAAATGTGAGTTACGCAACTGGTCGCGTAAGCGCCCAGTATTTTCGTAAACGATACTCTCCCCCCGTCGTGCTGACCCATCCTCCCGCAGAAATCCACTTTCCCGCGTCACGTCGATCACGTTCGCTCCAATCGCGCGAGGCTTAACCGCGCATTCATTATTGTTTCTGCGAAATCCTGCGAACACGGGTTTTCCGCCACAATGCGGCATTTTTGCGCGCGACCCTTCTCCATTATTCTTTTCTCACCCCGAGCGATGGGAGCTTTTCGCAGCCAACCGCCGCTACAAATAACAACGTATTAATTTTACAACATCGCGGCCTCCCGCCGACGTCCGTAAAGAATGGCGACGAATCTCAGTTTCTCCGCCATATCTCGCCGCTCCCACGTGGCTCGTAAGGTAAAAAGAGCTATCGCGAAAATTCTACAGCGAGAGATTCTCTTTTTACAAATCGCATTTTGTACACTACCCGGCATACTCGCGGACATTTTTTTTTTTAGTAAAACGAGATAAACAACGGAAAAGAGCAGCGCGCGCGCGCGAATACCAATGCGCGACAAAGTGCATCCCCCTCGCTTCCCGTCCCCGTCCGTTCATTTTTCTCCGACAGGTACTTTTAGCGAACATACCCGGAATTATGTGCACGCGGGATGCAAATGTCGACCCTTGTCCAGCCGCGTGTCTCGGCGTTCCCGCGCCCCTCTCCCCCTCTCGCTCGCGTGTACACACACGTGCACGTGTTGCTCCGACATTCCTGGATATCACGCTTCCTTTCGTGTCGGGGAAATAAAAGTGACGTGAGGGGTTAAAACAGAGGGAGGCGATGCCGGCGTGCACGCGTAGCGTAAAAATAGGAGGGTGTCGCGCCGCGCGTCTGAAAGGGGCTGAAAGCTCTGACCCGTTAAGCCAGCCCACGAGGTCACGGGGCGGTTATCTGCGTCTTAATGCTACGCTATTTAAGTAATCCGCGAGATAACGATCTATCTCACCAAGCTGGTTAATGTTAGACCTGGCGCTGGGTGTAACAGCGGCCTCAAATAGTTGCGGCAACCATCATCCTGATGCGAGTAGGGAGGAAAAAAAAAAGGGAAGAGATCGCCTCCACCGCGAAATATCTTTTTGATTTTTATTAAGTCTGTAGCTCTTTAAATTCTGTTTAGAGAGAAATCGCACTTGCTGATGAGTTAAACGCTAGGCAAGATTTTGATTTTTCATTTCGATTAAATTTTAGTTAATTTTAATTCTGTGTAAAAAGATCAAAAGAAATATACGAATATTCATTGACATTATATAAAAAATATTCAAAAATCACAAATTTTTACTTACAATTTTTATTCGACATGTTTTAATATAATGTATTAATAACTTTTTGAATGTGAAACAAATTTTTATTATTATGAATACGATGAGTAAAGGTAAAAGAGAGCCACTATTTCTGTATTTTATAAAATTATTTTATAACAAAATTGAATAATGAACGTAGCTTTTTGGAGAGTATGTAAAACGGCCATGTACCCGTGCTGTTTTTTAATATTATCATAATGTATCGCGTTCAAAGCGCTGCGACGTAGCTATAATTCTACGAAAAAGTCCGTACGGCATATATACATCACAGTACGAGTAACATTGCAAAATTTGCAAAGAGATTTATGTAATATATTGCAATTCAAACTGGCTTGAGCGCTTAATTTTCAGCGGATAATACGGCAATTTAAAGTCGGTCCACATGGCATTAGCTACCGATGTAAAATGGAAATGCGATCGGATACGGGACGATGTGTCGCTGCAATAAACGACGCCGATAAGCGACACGATTTTCAAGCGACATCATGCCTTTTTCGCGACGGTTGTTACTTATAGCACACCATCTGTTTTAAATTTTCGAGTATACACTCATAAAGAGATGTCCAGCCGCGTATTTATGCCAGAAACTGTATTTACGACGGTACAACGTCGGACGGTACTTGTGATTCGTTCCGAAAAAAAAAGAGAGAGCCGAGTTTTTCGCGACGCATGTAGAACGGCGAGGAAACGAGGAAACCTACTGAACGGTATTTTCGTTTGACTCTCTTTTTACGTTGCGTCAGGAATATGTGCCGAGGGACGAAAAACGTTTTCGCGGTGTATGTGTACGCACGGTTACCGGTCGGCCTCGTCATCTCGGAAAATACATAAAATTATAAAGAGACGGAAATTAATTCGCTCCCGCCTGTATATGTCATGGGATTCGACGAGAGAGATAGAGAGAGGGAGAAAAAAAAGAGAGAAGATGAATCGTAGACGCGGATACGCGACGGCGAAGAAGGTTCGAAAAGGGATGCTGCGCGCCGAGGACCGCGCTAAAGTTAGACGAGATGTGTACACACGCGTAGAGCTAACAGGCGGAAATAGGAAGATTCCTTTGAGAGTCGTGATGAAATCCGAGCTACGCGGAACTGGAGCCCGCATGCAGGCGCGTTATCAAACCGAACACTATCAAAAAGACGCGCGCGCTGCCCTCGGCGCTGACCTCTCGGCGTAACTCTCGCAGGAAAGAGGCAGACCGTTTTCCGCGCGGTAGTTGTGACATGTAATCGGTGCGGCTCGACCGCACTTGAGAATTCTCTCTCTCTCGATGACGTTGGACTATTTAAGCCAAGGAATTATCGGAAAAAAGAGATACAGAGGTATCTCTCCTCCGCTCGTGGTACGGACACGGGGATTATGGAATCGGTGGTGCCACGGACCGCGGCATGGAAATGCGAAGGTAAATGTAGGATCACGATCTTTTTCCTTCGCGCTTATGCGGGCGGGAAGAATAATGAGGCGAATGGTGTATCGACATGGTCTCTCCGGTTCCCGCGTGGTTAGTACAGAGAGAGAGAGAGAGAGAGAGAAGAACGAGGAGAAAAGGAGATTACGGTGTAAAAGCTTCGTGGACAAATTACGAGAGGCGAATGGCGAGCAGTTTGAATTACAGGCGCACGTGTAGACACGCGCGGCCAGAAATGCGGCGAACGGTGCTAAATATTAGAATAGAAAAGTGAGCGTTCCTTTGAGAGGGATGCGTCCTGATGAAACTCGAGCACGGAAAGCACGAATACACCCTCCACGGTCCGTTCGTTCGTGTAGCGCCCACGAACTCACCGATTCCCTCGCCGGCCAGCGTATCTGACGCACCGTGTTATAAGTCAGTCGTGCACGTGTGTATGTGTGTGTGTTCCGCGCGTTCAACCAACACGCGTCCGAATCGCCAAACGAACGCGCACGTGTACCGTCGAGCAAAACGCGGCTGCCCCAGAATTTCTGCAACGTTCGGGCACACGTAAACCGGGCTTGACTCGCAAAGCGCCGTTGCTTACGAATCGATTAACGTAACTCACCCGCGCGCCCGGTACATCCACCGGGATGCTGTTTGCGTGCGTTCATTTGTTGCGTCTGCAGGTTTGATACAATTGCGTCAAATGTACGTATATTTCCATATTAGATTTCTGGCGTTGCGCGCGATGAAAATTTCTCTCTCTCGGGTCGCCCACGGACCGAGCGAAATGAGGAGAGATATCGTTTACGGCTAACGCGATTTGTCAATTAACTCTCGTACTCTTTCCCCACCGTGTGTGCTTTGGAGATAACGCCGACGTCTCGAACGTGATCGAAGGTGACAGAAACGACATTCGAGCCGATCCTACATATTCGATGCGTTATCGTTCGCGTTTCGATGAGAAATCTTATCGGTGTTATTCCGAGACTTATCAGCCCTTGTACAATCTCCCCGGCTCCTGGGTATATCTCGTATTTCCGGTTCATGTACCTTTTCCTAGGTTGGGGAAACCGCTCCCTCTTCGCGCGTGGTGTCGGGAAAGTATAGAGCAGCGTGCTAACGACGACCTGTAATTATAAGTTCACTCTCTCGCTCTCTCGCGCTTTCTCTCTCTTTCCGCAGCCTAGCTGGCGGCCCTATCATTCGGTTACCTTTTGTACTTTGACTACTACCGCTGGCATTATCCGACCTACACATCGCCGTCGGTCATCGTTGAACGCCACCATTGACCATCGACCAGACCATCGGAGGCCTCTTTGCGGGCAACGTGCAACCCGCGAAATAACACGATACCGTGCCCGATCGTGGGGTAGCGGCGGGACGAAGCGAGGCGAGGCGAGGCGCGCCCACACAGGAGTGAAAACGTGCTCGTCGGTGGCTCGGATGCGGCGCGACCAACGTGTGATAAAACGGTGCAACTCGCGGGGCTCGTATTCGAGAGCGTGAAAGAAATCCACGACGATTACACGCCCATTAATCCGATCGCGCTCTGCGGCTTTTCGGCTGAAGCCCGTCGGGGCAAAGATTGAAAATAGTTTAGTCTCGTTTTTTTCCCCGTCCCTCCGTGCGCATTTTGCGCGTTGCACAGAGCACGGTAACGTGATTCGTTTCTGATCGATCAATCCTGGTTGGTTTTGGCGAGCGCGAATAACATCACTCCGGGGATGGACTTTTTAATCCCCGAGGTAAGAGAGACGCGATTTTGCGCAGCGCACTCGAAGTTAGCGTCGCGCGGGCGTATAACAGAAATCGATAATAATTAAGATCCATTTGGAATTTCCTTTCGTCGTGGAACTGTAAAGAAACGCGTTTCGCTCTGTCTATAGAATAATTATCGTCGGATATCGGCGCTTAAATATGCCGTTATATCTCTAGTAAATTGCATCGACGATTCTCTTAAGCACAAGCTAGACGCTCTTCAATTGTATAGCCTGGATAAAAATTGCTGGTATCTTCAGCTAGAAGCTTTTGCTCCTTTTGTTGCACAAACTCGCATGAGTGGACGATGGCCAAGCGCGACAAAATACAAAAGGAATTCACAATGATTACGCAAGTTATTTAATCTCGTTACAAACGTTACCTTTTTTTACCATTATCACTTCGTTTTTAAAGAGTAAATTACATGCGTTTATGTTTTCAAGAGCTCACACGGTGTTTATTTCCGCGTTAGTTGTAATGTTTCGGTAACATATCGTATGTACGCGCGATGAGGGGATATATTGACACCATTGAAGTTCTGATTAACAGTATAATCCGATCACTCTTAATGGTATGGACATTCGATAACATTGTACGGTAATAAATTCCTGATCGCTCAACTCGATAATCGCTTTTGAAACTTTTATTATTTTATTCGCGGGTATGTAAATAAGCTCGTTACAGCCGTCACAAGTACCGCGGGCGGGAATGGCGCGCGACACGCGGTTGGCCATTCATAAAATATTGATGAAAATACTACATTCAATACGTTCCGGATCTGATCCAATCCGGAATACAAAAGAAATCCACCAAGCGGTGCTCTATCGAGGAGCTTTGTTACGAGCCATTACCCTTTTCGCTTTTATCGCCGTGGCAAAATTGCATCTTACGCTCGTGCGCGGAAAAATTCTCCCGGCTCTTCCCCGCCTGTGGCTCATACGATTATTATTTTATATAAAAGCGATTTCACCGTCCGCCTGTCGCGCGCGCGCGCGCACGTGTCGCCCGTGGCACTATTTATTCAACTTTTACGTCAATTCGTCCGTGATCATCGTATCGGTCGCAATGCGACATTTCCTTTGTACCCGCAATATAATAGACAATCGGCCGCGGGCGAGGAC
>VBVR01001540.1:0-29490 GCA_011638315.1 Tetramorium parvispinum | reverse complement strand
GGTATATCTATAGTATTAAAATTATTTTTTACCATTCTAGATATTTTTTCAACATTTTTTCATTAATTAATCGTGAATGTGGAATTTCCGGGTGTGGATTTCCATGCCCAGCTACTTTTCGGATGTGGATTGCTCCACACAATCCACACAAAAAACGCCGGGCCTGGCTATCACAATGCTATCTTTACAATATAGCAAATATATTGAAATCACCGAAAAAAAATTGTGATTAAAAATGGATGAATCAGAAAATCTTGTAAGATTGAGCAAATATTCTGTTTATTATAATAGAATTCAGTACTTTACAACTTATAATAACCAGAATATTTGATCACGCCTACAAGATTTTTCTGATTCGTCTGTTCTTAACCAGAATTTTTTTTAGTACTTAATCAGTAATTTCTCTTATTTACATTTGCTCAATTAAATTCTATAAACCCTAAAACTGGCCAAAATTGCAGGATCTTTATTACATTAAGATATAGGTATACTTCTGCCTTAGCAGTTATTTCCGAGAAGATTCCTTCGAATCGTAAATCGACTTTCGCGTCTCGAGAAAGCGCGATGAACTGTAGGCACAGACTTCCTCGATAAAACACGGCTTGCGCGATGCGCATTTCCGCGAAATCGAGCACCGACATGCGACGGCATCTCGGATCGAGAGCCACGTTCGTGCACCGTAATCAGGGACACGCGCTGGAGCCAGGGACCTGGCTTTAACCCGACGGGTTAAGTATAGTTTCGCCCAGCCCCGTTTCTCCTCTTTCGCTCGCCGCGAGAGCGGCCGGCGCCCATTGAATGATAGAAATGAGACCGCGGCACGAACGAGTCGCGGCCTTTCTCGGAAGTGCCGCGACCTTGGCCGGATACGTCCGGTGAAACGGTCGCATCGGATATTACGCGCCGCACAACGTTGCACGCACATCGTGCACCGCAGTTGCGGCCTTGACTTCCGCGAGATTTCTCGGCTACGGCATGCCCGGCAGTTTTCCCAGACCTCTAACGAGCACACTCGGGAGAAAATTACGTTCGCATAGACTCCGCGGTATCGAAAAATTTCCGACCGAGTTCGGAAGTCTTTTTCTTACGAGAAGTATGCTGCACGGCGAAACTGGACAACAAAAAATCATGGCAAACTCTGGCGCCGGCTACTCAATGACCTTCTGCTAAAATTAGTACTTGCGAATTTTTTCTCGCCGTGACACAGAGTCTGCGTTTCGATATTTACTGCCAGTACTGAAAATCTATAGTTTACGTCACGTAAATTATAGATTTTCAGTACTTGCTGTGAATATCGAAACGCGGCCAGAGAATCATCTCGCGATATTATGCCACCGTATCATTGTTGGAAAATATAAAGTTTTTCTGTCATCTCAGTAGCCTCCAGAATAATCGCAAATTGCGAAAAGAAAAATATAATTCTGAAAATATGGCATTTTAATTTGAAATGCTTTTTAATTAATTCAATCAGTAATACTGGTCAATCGATAACTCTTTGTCGTTTATAAAATAAACGAACTTATTATTTCTCAGATATTTTAATATCATTTAAGAAATTTCTTAAAAATAATTTCAAAAGTAATCATGTCGTTTTACTTTTTATTATTTTTCGTTCGTCCACAGACGATTGTTACTCGCATCTGTTAGTACAGGATGCGCATAGTACTACGCTCTATTTGTTTCCATTTCTTTCTAGTTATAGAGCAACGAGCTTAATGACGCTCTCTTCCTAGAGACAAACAGTTCGTTCTGGAAGTACAATCCGCGCGCGAGTCGAACAAACCGGGCCTCCCCATTGTTAATTGCATGGAACCAATTAGACTGAGTAAGCTACTAATCTAAGGCATCCGTCATTTGTGCGCATTATACTTTCTAAGGTTTAGAATTTCTACCAACTACGTATAATGATCGATCGTTAACTAGCGAATGCAAACATGAAAATTCCTGCGTGCCATTCAGTGAACATGCGCGAGAATAATTACAGGTCAATTCCAAACTGTGTCAGTATTTAACGAGATCATTCGATTTAATCTTTTATTATAATTAGATAGTAGATAATAGATAGTAAATATTATTATAATTAATAAGCTTTGAGTAAAATAATTATTTCTACCTAAAGTTACACAATTTTTTAATGTAACTTTAATTTTTGTGAATTGATATTCATATTTTATGAAAGCTATAATTACAAAGTTCTATTGCAATAAAAATATACTTTGAATAAAAAAAATGTACATCTTATGCGAATATTTAAAATTTTATATTCTATCATGTTTATATCCTTTTCTAATATTTTAGTAATTCTAATATTTAAATATAAAAATAATATAATTAGTAATATTCGGATATTATAATATTTTATAGTAAAATTGATAAATTATAAAAGATTCCAGTCAAATACATTAGATATATTAAAAATAAATTATCTAAAGTCAAATAATAATAATTGCGTAGGAGCAGATTAATAATTAATAAAAACATATAGATAAAATATTCTCGGAAATTTAATTAACATTGTCTCAACTCACTGGCGTTGAGCCGAACGTGAGCATGCTGTGCGCGTGGGTCGAAGTAAAAAGTAGGTGAAGGGTCGTTCCCAAGGAGCAGCGGGCGATTAAGCAACGCGTTTAACGAGGGTCAGGTGTGCCGGGACAATTATTATTACGGCGGCACGGTGTTTGACTGCACGGCATCGACGTACGTGTATGTATATCGTTAATCTATTATGCATCATTGTGCGGCCATGCACGCGCGGGCACGCCACTATATCCTGCTTGCTTGATTGGACCCGATCGGATCGCAGGTTGCAACAGGTACTGCGCGCAAAATAGTCATTCATTCCAACATAATCATGAATTATAAGTAGATTTAAGCGCTAAGTTCTCTTTAAATACGACTGCGAGTACATGAACGATTCCGTACCGTCCCGATACTACTGCTCACCGATTCAAGTAATTACCGAGCACAAATAAAAATCATACGTCTACCATTGAGACGCGTATTGGCGCGCGTGAGGAGGATACGCGTTTTATTACACATCGTTTACGTCTGTTTCTCACGCGGAATTACGCAATCGTTATGCGTCCGTGCAGGCATGCAGCGCGATGCGCATGCAATCAGTTATTAATATCGCCGCATTGCGAGCGCATTGCGCGTCCGTGGTCTCTCCCCTGTATTTTAAGGGGGTTAATACAACTGTATCGTTTATCAACGACAACCACAAATACGCCGAATGAAATACGGTCGGAGTAATAGCCGCTGTAAAAACCCCGAATGCCCCGTGGGCCCGATCGATAACGCCCACACACACGTGCACGTCCGGCGTACGGCCCTGCAACTTTCATTCTCTCCCGAGAGACTGAGTGGACCGATAATTCGTGCAAAAACCTCAGAGACCATAATTAAATCTATCTCGCCTATCGGTGACTTTAGACGCCTCTTCTCGTGCCAATATTCCTGAGCGAGTGGTTTCATTTCGCGAATGTCCTCAGGTCAAATCAATTGACGAAAATGCAATCCAGACACGATATATATAATTTCACTTTGTATCTTTAGTCCATCAGAGCGTCGAATATTGCCGAAAGTCAGATCATTATTTATGCATTACAGTTATTTAATATTAGTTATTATTAGTATTATTAATATTAGTTGTTATTAGTATTGTTAATATTAGTTGTTATCATATGACGGAGTTAATAATAATTTTATTTATTAAGACACCAGATTTTCTTCTTCAATTTTCGTTACTAAATTTATGAATTCTATAATTTAAATTTTGATAATAAATTCTCTGTTTTGAGTATTTTAATGTATAATTAATTCTTTTTTTGTATACTTTGTATAAGTGCACATTACGGAAGGAATCTAAAAATTACGCTAAATATTTCGCATAAAATATATATGCGGGATGTAAGAAATATAAAACGTAAATGTATGTATTTGTTTCCAATCGAGCTCTTCAATTATCAAATTGCCGAAGGCAATGGCAATAATTGTATTTAATGCTCTCAACTCGTCGTTAATTCCTTCGAAGCGATTCCTGCGGAATGACGTATCCGGAGTTAAAGCAAATTGACATTAAACATCACGTGTAATGATAGTAACAAGGACGTGCACCGACGTCATCCTACATTACGACACTTCCTCCGCGCTCGTACATAGGAGCACCTTGGCCGGTATCAAGTACAATGGACAAAAAAAATTATATAAGACAGGGCAAAACGAGCCATTGTCTTCTCTGACCTTTCGTAGACAGGAAAAAATTGCACATAACTATTGCACTCGAGGATACGCCATTAGAGAAATCGCAATGTCACGTCACACTGGACTGCGATTTCAGCAAGTGTCCTAGTTGAAATGTCTGCAAAACGTGAAATATAATCACCTCACCCGCGAAGCTGACTAGTCGTAGGGAATTATAAAATATAGATACTAAATTCAGAAGTGCTAGTTCAAGAGCGATTAAATTAAATATTTAATTCTATGAAGCAAAAGCGTAACGGATGTTCGATACTCTTATTATCGTCTTACCGATAAGTACGCGGCGATCATAATTCCCGCATGAATATTAAACATGGATATAACTTTAGATGATCAATAATTTTTTTCTCTTAACGCATCATAAAATTGTTTAATTAGAAATCAATTTTATGATGTCGCGATGAAATTTACAACTCGGTAAATCCGAGACCATTCTCTCTCATTTTTGTCCGTATGTCGCTTGGCCAGTTCCCGGCCGTCCTTCAAGGTGATCGTCTGAAAGTTTCGTTAATACGATTACTCTATCAAGGACGAAGTCTGGAAATGAGGCACTTTGTATTCCCGTTGAGTGGATCGCGGCAACGTCGAAATTAAAATGTTAAATGACCCCGGTACGACGCGATTAAAACAGATGCTTAAAGGGCATTTGTTGTCCATAGTTAGTACAATGATTTCTCCATAATCATTGTATACCATAGTGACATGGTATTTAAAAATTAAAAAAATAGAGACGTTAAACCAATGAAGTTTATAGATAAAGCTTATATATACGAGTATGTATAATTATAAAGAAAACTTGTAGAGTAGAATTATGTATTCATGACAAAATTCATTCTTAATTAAATGTGTTTAAGTAAAGAAAAATCGCCCTCATTATTTTAATGAGCACTTTTCATAAATAGAGAATTATGAAAGAAGAGTGAAAAAGATTTCTAGTTAGAATTAGAGATGTATAAAAATAGATGAGAAAATAGTTGAATTGTTTTACGCGGTAAACTGCGAACAATGTGACGAAATCAAATGAACGCGCCTTGCGGGTGGCATTGTGCATTAAAAATTCGGCCGACTTTGAGTTGCTGAAACGGTACCGTTTTAATTCACTACGCCGGAAGTGACGATGTCAGCGGGGCACGGCATGAAGACGATCCAGGACGAGCGAGGAGCAGAATGAAACTCACGAATCCGCACGCGGTGAAACTGCTGAAAACAACCAAATGTACCGTTCGTGGGAACGCAGAAACACCTTGCACGTTCGTTAAATTCGTAATGAGCGGGCACGCTACGTTGATCTGACCTAATCACGAAGTGAAAATCGCTGTAGCAGAGATAATTACGAAAGGTCATATATTTCTTACAGACAACTTTTAGAATGTTCGTCAAACTAAAGTAAAAAAGTGATACATTTATAAAATTATATCCTATACGTGCATATTAACGCAATTACTATTGAAGTTATTTTGTCTCCATTATTTCATAATGATATTCCAGACATTGAAATTTCAAGATTGTAATACGAAAAATAACAATATACAATTATGCGAATATCTCCGTGCATTTACGCGGTAAATTAATTTAATATTTTTCCGAGAAAGTAGTGATCGAGAGAGCGACAGTTTTTCCGTTGTATCGACGGTTTAGCGATTCCCACGCGACCCAATATTCGGAAAGCGACAATTTCTCGAAGCGATTACGATCTTGACCAATGCGGAATGAAAGGAACAACTCTCACCTGTCATCCGCAGTAATTTTTGCACGCTTACGTGCATTTAGGACACGTATATATCATGCCAAGTTCCTCTTGAGTGCACTATATATAACTTTCATAAGATAAAGAAACCTGCGTATATTTATACGTGTACATAAATTGTTAAATCCCGCTACGCGCGGACGAAGCGAAACGGAAGCGAGATGGAGCCGCAGACAAAAGCCTTATCCACACATGTCGCTTGGACTCCGGGCTGCAGCTCGATATACATAAATGCATGAGGAATGCGCGCGTGTCGTAGACTAAGCTGCGCCGCACGTTACTGATTTTAATGAATCCGCTCCCATATGCCTTATTTATCCACCAATAGCTTTAGATCTCTGTTCCCTTTTCGGCGTAATTTAATAAAAAATTAAACAGAGTGGACGCTTTCTTCATTTAGATATTCTTAAAATTTTAGTCAAACTTTAATTTTATAAATCCTCTAATAAGTCTGTTCTACTTTTTCTGTTATTCAGACCTGTTTGTATTCCCTCCCTTTCTCTCTTTGAAAAGAAAATAACAATTACGTGTTCTCGGGATTTAATATGCAGGAATTAATGTTTATGAGAACGAATCACGAAGAACGGTGAGTAATGCTTAGTCTTCTTTTCGCTTGCATCACGCTACACATGCCTCTGCAGGGAGGGGCATTTAATTCCTCAAACTTCTTTTCCCTCCGTTTAATCCACCTATTTATTAAATATATTCTCCTTCAAAGCTCCGCGTATAATAAAAATCGTGCCTGACCTAAGGCTCCCCTACACGCATACTCGCCATACTTCCTACACACATCGATCGCGAGGTAATCTATCCAAGTCGAAATACCGTCGACGAAATCGAGAGGAGAAGTTCTCACGTTACTCTCGACTCGCGCGTACGCGTTTACCCGCCTCCGCATTTATGTGCGTGCGTGTGCCGTTTACGCGGCCCACGGCCCACGGCACGCGCACATACCTGCAAACACCGTGCACACACTCACGTACAGGCCCTTTTCCCATCTTTTCGTACATACGCACGTATCCGTGAATGTTCCCAAGCGGCGCGCGCTTTTTCCGCGATTGCGCAACGCGGCGCGGCGCATCTCGCGCGAGCTCTTCCTGAATGCATCTGACGTAACTCTTATATATCCGCGCACGCTTGCCCGCTCGGTGCATCGCATGTACGTAATACACCGCCGAAGAGGATCCTCTCCACCGGAGGATCATCCGGATAACTGTGCACGCCCCGTGGACACGACGTGGACCGTTCTCTTCTCTCTTTCTCCGGCATCCCCCTTTCTCTCCCCCTTTCTTGTTCTCTCTTTCGCTTCACCGTTCAGATGCTGAACTCGAAACGATTATCAGCGGCCGCGATCTCGATAACACGTCGCTCGGAGCCGACTATCGCGGAGTAATTCGGAACGCATTGAGGTGATTCTTGGGATTCTTCCTGGATGTATATTTTTGCACTGCGCGGTCTGTATGTTTATGAATCCCCTAGGGGATGTGCTTTCACACGTTGCGTTATTCGTTGCTAAAGTGCTTTTTTCGTGAAAGAAAAATAATTACATTTTATCGTTGAAAAGAGAAAATAATGACAAAAAGAAATAGCCTCTTTCGAATCATTTGCTGTTATATCACTTTTGTAATATCATGTTTTTGGAATTTAAAATATTTGAGTGAAGAAAATAATTTAAAATAATTATTTTTAAAATTACTTCTTTAATCTAATCTGACGAATAGTCTATGTAATTTGCCCGAACTAATACTGTCATGTGAAATATGAATATAAATAATCTACGCAAAACTTAATTGACATGAACTTAATTGACGTAAAATTTATGAAATGTGTATTTACAAATACATGTTACACATGCTTATAATAAATTTTAAAATAAATTTCTTAAAAAAAAGATTATTATATTTTAATTTTTAATTATTTTCTCTTAAAAATTATAACAAGTGGAATAATCAAAATAAAAACTTTTCTACTTTAAAATAAGTGTAATGTTAAGACATAAAACTGCTCACTTTTATTATTATTATTTAATTTGTTGAACAAGTATTAAAATAGATTCTTTCTCGCTTCTCCTTTTACAGAAAATGCCACTTATTCGTTCAAAAATCAATGATTTGGAGCCATCATTGTTATAATTTTTAATCAAAACAAGCACCGAACGTTGCTCTGCAATCACATATTACCTACGACGTAATCTCGTATAAATGTTAGAATTATGTATCGCGAAAATCGAGGCATGTTCGACGTTGATTTGATATTCGTAGATTAGCGGACCCGGTATACACGTACATGTACATCGGTCGGAAAAATCAATGTTCTTCCCCATTTTTTCCGCTAGGAGTGCGCGCAATAAATCGTCGGCCGCGTACCGGAACGTTAGATCTAATATTGATGATTAATCGCCGCTTGGGACCGCGGCTCTCTCGGAAGAGAATGTTCCGTTCCATCAAAATAGAGGAGCGCCCCGGCATCTAGTTAACGTTATCGTCGCAATCGTAACGTTCGACATTGTAATGTTGATCGTTGCGCTCCGTCGCATTTTTCTCTTCTCGGTCAGATAGATAGGTACGAGGAGGCCAGTTGCGAATTTATCAAGCGTTTTGCCTCGCAAACGCATAAGACTCTCGATAGATAAAATAAACAGTTTAAGCAACGTATGTATGATTCATTACATGAAAGATGGTCCAGCAGCGTTAACATCTTCATGTAAATTACTATAATAAAATAAATATATTTATATAGAAACAGAATAAAATAATCATAAATGTTGCAGAAGTATAAAGACTAAAACAAATAAAATAAAATGATAAGAATAATGTGTTTTTTTATATTCTTTGGCATTTTAATCATTTGGTGTGTTAAATGTGGAGTCCTAAAATGAAGGTTTTATGGTATTATTGAGAAATCTGAGGAAGGTATCTTGACTAGAAAGAGGAAGAGAGTCTATCGCAATGCTCATTCCGAATAATCTGCCAGGCATTGTCGGATCCGCGAGATCGATCATAACGAGCGCTTCCTTATTGCGGAGGGCTGTCCGTCCGTCGACATGTAAGTCGGAGTTTGCATACCTGACCGATAGGGAAGATCGTTTCTGTCGGAAGGGCGTGGGCATACCGCGTTGCACTGTACCGCAGTTCGAAGACGGCCTTTCGGTTTTTTCCTCTCTTATTCCTGACAGGAAATGAAAACACAGTTAGCCGTTGACGAGGTACTCGCGTGTGTGCGCACCTAGGTGGCTAGGAATTGAATCGGTCATTGCAGAAAAGGAATATGACAGATAAGACTTTTTACGATAAGAATGTGAAAAAGGTATTGCAATTTTATTTGATGAAAGCTGTAAGTAAAATGCAATCTAAATATTCTTTACTTTTATGTAACTAAATGATTATTATGGAGATACTTTTCTAGAAAAAAAATTGATCTTTCTCAGTTTAATCATTTTCATAAATTAATCGATGTCAGTTTTTATTGTATATAATCTGACCGACTTCTAAAAGAAGTTTCGTGTCCATAAAAGTTTTATAACAATTGAGAACAATAAAGAAATATTACATATTGAAGCAGATTGCAAAAATGATTCTGAGATTTTTTAT
This sequence comes from Tetramorium parvispinum, assembly GCA_011638315.1. Classification (NCBI taxonomy): domain Eukaryota; kingdom Metazoa; phylum Arthropoda; class Insecta; order Hymenoptera; family Formicidae; genus Tetramorium; species Tetramorium parvispinum. The sequence continues at coordinate 19,893 of VBVR01001540.1, read as the reverse complement.
TGCGACAAATAGAAATGAAATAAAATACTTTGTAATTATGTAAATCGCTAATAATTCTTTACGGAGAGAAATAATTATCAAACATTTATATATTTTTAAACAATATTATTATACTTATTAATCTTTTTCTCTCTTTCTCTCTCTCTCTCTCTCTCTCTTTTTCTTTCCCTCTTTCTTTCAAAGAGTTATGAGATAATAAAGTAGTCTTTTTCACATACATCTTTACTTTTCCTTTGTTTTCTTTTCTCTTCTCTGGACTTCGCAAGATTCAATTTCTTAGCTACGTCAGGCTTTTCGCTTTTCGCGATCCATTAGCGGTATAATGAGAATGAGCGAGTCTATATTTACGGAACATCCTGTACGCTCGTTGTTGGCCGATACCTGCCCGCAGTGCTGAGAGTTGCGTAATCTATCATACTAGATACGTTATGCAACTACGTGCTAGATCAGAGCGCATGTATCTGGAATGCGCACGGTGAAAATGCAAATGCTCATTAATCGCCGGGATCTCGATATCAGGATCAAGGACCGTGATGTGATCGTTTGATCCATGAACTCTAGCCGTCTAGGATAAACTCTGAACATTGTTTAGATCCGTGCGCTTATGATGTAAGAATGTCGATTAAATTACACGGTATTATTGTTCTAACACATACCATCGTCTTTTCTCATCAAGTCCTATTTTTCTTCATTAAAATAGCGAATATCTCTAACTTTAAAGAAAAGCAAATATATTTAAAAATATATATTTACCAGAATTTACCGGAATATTAATGATTGATAAATTGTGTGATATTCGTTTCCTTAAAATATTTGACCTTATAAATTACTATCAAAAACATTCCTGGCAATAACTCTGATGATAGATATCGTCAATATTTCATCACTTGTACCTATTCAAATCCTTTGTTAAAAATTACGTGACGTATAAATTCCTGGACCGGTAAATTCTCACCAGCTCTCTCGGCTAGATAGATTTCGCAAGAACCACCTCTGCACGGCAGAGTTCGATCGTTAACGAATCGCAGAATTCGCAGAAGTTGGGAGAAGGCCTTGCCTGATCAAGAGAACGACGACTGATCCATTCTCGTCGCGACTAGAGATCTAGAAAGCCGGGCAAATCACGTTTAATGTCGACACGGTTTCTAGCGGAGAAAAAAAGAAAGAAAAAGAGAAAGAAACTTCCGCTGAATTTGTGAAGTCGCCGAAATTACAATCACGCATGTCTATTGATAATGTATGTGAGCGAAATGAAAAAGGCCCACTGGAGTTGATAGGCGGATATACAGTTATATCATCATCAACTTACATGTCAGTCGAAATCTCTTTCTAAAGAGGGATAATTGAAAACGTTCTCCAACAAAAGTATATACGTTAGAAAAATTCTTGCGCAGATTAATAAATTGTAAATTATAAACAACGATACAACCCAGACAACACGCATGTCCGAAAGACGTCTAAAAGACATCTTTTTTTAGACGTCTTTAAGACATAACCAAAAGACGTCTTAAAGACGTCCTAAAGACAGCTTTTTTAGACGTCTTTAAGACATCTTTTCAACATCTTAAAGACGTCCTAAAGACGGATTTTTTAGACGTCTTTAAGACTTAACCAAAAGACGTCTTAAAGACGTCCTACAGACGGTTTTTTTTAGACGTCTTTAAGACGTCTTTAAGACAAGTCCGAAAGACGTCTTTAAGACAAGTCCGAAAGACGTCTGAAATCGGGACATAAGACGTNNNNACGTCTTTCTGACAATTTTGTAAGACGTCTTAAAAATTTTAGGACGTCTTTAAGACGTCTTTAAGACGACATAATGTTGTCTGGGAAGATATTATAGTTCCTTCTCTATTCCCATTGCCAATTTAAATTTAAATGCAGAAAACTGACATTATCTTCAAAGTTACTTTTCAACTTTGCTTCATGACTATTAGAATCACATACACATCATATCGATATACATATCTAATTCATGGATCAATCTTTGTTAGAAATCTGAAGAAGTCATTCCATCAGATAAATATAAGAGTAGCTTTAATTGAATTTCAATCTCTTCTAGTTCTACGATATATTAAAAAAATTAATGAACAATAAAATGCCGTACGATTAGATCAATACGACATTTGCGTTATTGCACGGATGTGCATCGCATAAGCATCGCTAAGAAAACATGCCATCGGTATTTGCCACGTTCAGCTGACATTCGCGCCTGACATTATCTACGATGATCGTCTCTGCTCGAGCAGATGATTCGGAATCACGGGAACGCATCTTTTATTCGCGTTTAACGCACCTTTTAAACATAAATCATCCTTATTCCAGGATCCGAGCAGTTAAATTGTAATTAGCGATGAGGACCGGTTTAAGATACAGCAGTTATGATTCACGAAAGAATGGATTTTTTAAGAACGGAATAAGGCTCTTGTCTTGTTTAAATTTTCAAATAAGACATTTGCTATTAAAGTTCTTTAATTTTTTTCATCATCCACATGTTACTTTTGAAAGTTCAAAAGTAACATGTTACAGTATAAAGTATACTATTTATATCGCAATCGAGTGACTGTAGACAATTTTTAAATATAAATTTGTATTTTTTCTATTTATACAAAATATTGAAAGTTAAAGCTACAAAATGCAAAATCTATTTTTTATATTATGAAATATTATGAATTATTATGAAATATTCAAGATAATCTTTCCAATTTTCTCATAAAGCCTTTCAGTATTACAAACTAGTTTTCCTTTCATTATTATACATACATATAAATATAAAACAATACATATAAAACAATAACTTCATTTATAATGTTAATAGAATCAAGTATATGAAAGGAATCTTCATAAGCTAACCACTACAAGATATTCTGAGAACTATTGCGGTTTTGCAAAGCGCTTCTATTGTAGATTAATTTACGATAGCAGACCATTTGTATGCTATCATATTTTAAAATTAAACTAATCCAGTTAGTTTTATTCTTCACTCGCGTATTATCACCGGCAGAAAATGGCGAGCGAGGAAGAGCGAGAGAGACCGGTTTAAGAAAAGCCCGTTCATTGACGAAGTGCTCATAAATACGTCGAAGCGCCGATGGTAGCCAACGTGTCTACCGCGCAATAACCGCTGTAAGCCGCGAATATGTAGTCGACGGTGACGACGACGGCGTCGACGACGGGCGACGAGGAATGGGTGGCAGTGCGCGTGCTGCTGCACGAACTACACGATGCAGGCTACCAAACCGGAAATGCATCGTTGAGGGATACTGTACGAGTTGGCCAGAGGCCATACCACACACCGTACACGACATCGAGCGCCTTAAGGTGTATTTGCACGGTTCGCTCTTGATGGGATAACAAATTCGTTTTTACACATGACCGAGCACGAAATAATAAGAGTCATGCTACACGTTTCGTCATCTTTTAACAAATAACAATTTTTGAGAACGTTTTAGAAATTATTTTACATTTTATCTGTTACTCCGGAACGGATAGAGTTATTCGGAATGACCGTAAAAAAAAAAAAAATCAAGCGTACATGTTTGCCTCTACATATAAGTTGTTATGATCATATCACACCTGAACGTTTTTGTATGCAGATGCTGTTTGCACATATCAATCTTTGCTCTTGCGTTTCATGAATGATTCATCGAGAGTTATTTTCAAAACTGAACCATGTAAATTTTTTCTCTCTTTTTCTCTCGTTGCTATACACGACTTTGGTACGAGCGAGTTGGTACAATCACGTCACAGCTTAATAACGAAGCTGAGAATATGTCTATTTCTTCGTTCTTTTAAAAAGTTTCAAAGCAAAGTGTACCAAGTCCACAATCTTTTAAGATCCATTTTAAATATTAGCTGTGACACCATTGTGTATACTTGATGGTGGACCAAACATCTAAAGTATATAAAGACTAATTTATGAGTTATTCATTTTCGGAGATCATCTATGGTGAATCATTCGAAAGAGACAAAAGAATAGAATAAATGTGTTAGAATCATTCAAATATAATTCAAATCGATAATTTCTGAACTATCTTGGTCGTAATTGACTAATTGATTGTAATTAATAACAGATATAAAAATATTAATGTAGGTATGTAACATTTTGTATAATCTTCTTCTTCTTCTTTGGCTCAACAGTCCTGAAAAGGACCATGACCTCAGATTTTTTTTATGATCATCCTAGATAAATTAATTTTCAAGAACGAACTCAAGATTAACATTCAGAGATTAAAAGTTTTTGTTCTAATTCTTACTTCTTCTTTGTTCATTAGACGCAAATGACCATATTTACGGAAAATCATATTTACACAATTTGCGTTACTCTCGCTTGGAATGATTCATCTGGATTGATCGTCAAAAACGAGCCGTGGAAATTCGCCTTTGCGTACAGCTCGCAACCGACGAAGTCCTTCGGTCGTTACAATACATTCGCGAGCGTTATGATACGCGTTTAATGGGTGCGCACAATGTACACCGCACCCACATGCTACAAGGATACGAGAATCGAAAGCATCACTTCATTACGTCGCGATGTGCGAACACCTATCCGCCGACTAGCTGCAGGAAGCGTGGTATTCGCGCGAAAGTCAACGCGCGATAATTGGTCATTCGCCAGATGACAAGAGTAATGAAGTCTCCCGTCGTCGTATCCCCGACTCTTAGCTTGAACCGAGCAATTTGCGCGGTCTACATTCTGACCGTCGACTACCATGACGGGGTCAGATCCGAGACCGACGCAGATAGTTGAGTCACTGAGCTGCCGCCCAACCCACAATTTGCAATATTTCATTTAAACGAGGAAAATGTGGGTTTGGCAGGTATAATCGTGTCCGGTTATAATGATATCGCTCTGGGCCACTAAAATATTAGAAATCGTAGGTCGAGCACCGGTGGTGCTGTAACACGGTCATTTATTTCAGAAGGAACCAGAAGGATCAGATCAGGATCGTCCCTCTAATATCTTCATAATTTTATATATATTCTTCCCTTCTATCTATTATTTAGAGAATTAGTAAAACATACATATACGCAGAACCAATAAAAATAAACTTAACGTGGCTAATAATTAAATCACCCGAATCTAATCCTTTAACTTCTTTTTTTCAGCGCAGATAGAATAAATTAATAGCGTGTGTTCTCTCGGCCTTATATTTTATTTTCTATTACGTATAAAAATATATGTATATATGTAATGTCATATATGTGTGCAAGCATGTGTAAATGTATATGTACTCGTGAACTCAAGTAATAAATTTGCTAAACCCAAATGACTGTGCGAATTAACTATCCTTGCGAAATAACTGTTGAGTTAAAAAGTATATGTTTAACATCAATTACTATCTATATTATGAATGAAATCGATTCAAGTCCTTTTTAAAAAAACGATATTGAATTGCTAATTGCCGTTCAAAAAGTTAACGATAGCATTTAGAAACTAATATTTAACAACTGAGAGATATAATTGCTAGTATAACTGCAATCATGTTAAAACGAGTCCATTTATGTGGGGCATATTCGCTTTTATGACAGCCGAATGGCAACAGGAGCGAAGTATATCCGTTTACTCTACTGAAAGTACAGCTACATATAGTTGCTGATAGTTTCCTGCCGTAGATCGCTCGATTGGAAAAATCAGGTCACAAGACAGAGGCAGGGCGAAACAAAGCGTTCCAATAAATGAACTCTTGTCATAAATTCTAATTCTAATTAAATCAAGCTTTTTTTCTCGACGATCCCGAAGGCGACATTACTGCAATAACGTTTAAAACGTGGTTTATGGCTCGCGCCATATCTCGCTGCGAAATCCCGTATCTGCGACAATTATTATTTCAACGTCAATGAGGTAGCATACTCTTCTTACGTAGTCAGTAACAAAGTGGAACGATTAGCGAGATATGGGGAAATCGACGAGTCCCTCCCGATAGATAGGTACTGATGCGTACCCGATAATTGCAGATCGGTCGAGGTGTAAACTACGATTTTAAAGGCACGCTTGGTTTAGGGGCGTCGACGTTATCTCGAATCTCGCGGGCCGTCGCCGGAAGGCCAGCTGTCTGACGGAAATGACGCGATTTCCTCGAAACATTTTTCGCAGATCTATGTAATGATAGGCGAGATACAACAGGTAAATAGTTAGCTTCGCTTTGACGCCGCTTGGTCAGTTCAATGATTGACATTCTAATAATAATGTTAACTTTACATATGACGCCGTTTGCTATAATCACCACAAAGAAAAAAATTATTAAAAAATTCTTTCTTCATGTTCTCAATATTTTTTATGGTTTGTGTTTACTTTCAGCTAAAACATTTTTAAAAATAATTTATAATTAATATATAATTAAAGATTTAGAAGAAATTTTTATTGGAAGTATTTTTAAATAGTTTTTATAGTAGTTTACATTGTGCAAATTAATTTTATTACAAATAATATCGATAATTCGTTATTAATTGTTATCAGGTATTAGTTGCGTTAACAACACTTTTTCTTTTAAATCGACGATATACGTTGAAAATATGTTATTTAAGAAAATATATTATTTATACAATAATTTCAATCTGATAATAATATGCTAACAATCAACTTATTGTGATATGTCAAAGGAACATTAGCGACAATGATCTTGTCAACGATAATATAAGCATTGGAACGCGAATCGAAGAAATATTATCAATGATAGTCTTGTCACTAGTAATGTCATGCTGTTAATTGATATATCGAAGAGACCGGCACGATATTGCGCGATCGTTCCAATAAAATTTGTAGTGCGCCAGTTATTGTCTCTTGATACTACTATCTATCAGTACACATGTACACTCCTACACGTATCATGTTAATTTCCGCACCGTCAAACCCCATGGAACAGCCCCTGTACCCTTCAAAGCGATAGATCAGTCGGCAGGTCGGGGTCTCCTGCGTAGCACGCGGACTACCTGAGGCCTAGATGAGCGCTTAACCTGCGGGAGATCGAGGGGGGCCTTAAAGAGCGATGGATCATTGCTACGAGCATTGGCGCTATGCTTCCATTTCAGATCCACCCATTGCACCACCCGTATGAAAATCTAATATTTTCATAAACTGTCAAGTGAATAATTAAGACAAATAATAGCAGCATTTTTGAGCTAGCAATTAATTCTTTGTAGTGCTATGTTGAATTGGACTTGATATAAAGCTTTGCAATATCGTACAATTTTTCAAATATTCGAATCAATATGCGATTATAACCGGTAAATAATATTTATGTAATTTTCACAGATTGTTTCAAATAACAAAAATTCTTTGATTTATATTAAATCTTTCATTTAAATAAAATTGAGAACAAAATACTTGATCTTCGTTTATTTAAAAAAAATAATTAAAACTAAGGGGGTTAGTATTATTCTATAACTTGGAAGTAGGAAGACATATGCTATGGATATACTGCTCATCCTATAATTTTCTCTTCGTCAAATTTTTAATTTAAAAGTGTGATATTAGATACCCCAAAATTCTGGAGCAGTGTCTCTTTAATCTGAAATCTTTTGCATATCACACTTCTTGAGTCTTCGTTTACGAATCTATAGATCAATATACTATCCTCATTTAAAAATTATTCATATCGATGAAAAACGATGTATTTTCTCCAAAATATATATCGCAAAATGAAACGAGCATTCGTCTTAGTTTTCTTTATAATTCCGTCAGCGAGAGACCCTTCGGAAAATGGTCTCGATTCCCCGTCGAATACATCATCGATAACATCTTCTCGGGGATACTTTGAATGGCGTTCGGTTCGATACTTAAATTGCGTTGCGGAATCGATTAGCTGCCACGCAGGCCGCGATCGGGGCCGTGGAATCCCATAGGGAGCCGGTCGGCACACGGCCATTCGGTCGCGATTACAACGAGTTTATTGCGAGCGGATGCCGATTATTTACAACACGCCGCGCGCGCTCGCGTGTAGGAAGTTACACGGATACAAGTCCCGCGAGGGATCGGGCCCCGTGCTTTCGATCATCGACATCGTGCCGGTATGAGCGATCGAAGCTAGGGACGGGGCACGACGTAGTAGAGCGGGCCCCGTAGCCAGTAACAGGAGTCCCGAGCCTTTGCTCCGTTCGCTCTTAGAGGGGGGGATAACTGGGTAAGGGCACGATACCATTAAATAAATGACTTTCTCATTTTTGTCATTAACGCTAATCGATTTTGCCCACGGAGACGGAATTGAAAGTAATCGACGGGGTTATACTTAGTAACGAGTCTCGAGGTTTATACGCGACGCACACGATCGCTAATAAAGTTATTTGCTTTTTCCATCGCCGTGCTTATCGACGTCGAGCTCAAATAATAGAACGCCATCAAACCTAATTCTACTGGGGCTACACTAAAATCGTCTCGCACAAAAAAGTCTTTCCGCTGGCTATGATTCTTCTCATCGATGCAATCACTCTATCATCGATCCAAGTATAGAAATTAATAATGTTTATCTCTTCAGATCGAGGATTTTTTTTTAAATTAATTTTCGGACGTATAAATTAACACATTTTTTTTGTACAAGATTATTACAAGTTTTTAATTTTCAATAAGTGATATTAAAAGATTTATGAAGGAAACTTAATTTACAAAAATAGTAATAATAATATAATATTATTGTACTCTTTGATCCAATAAGGGGGAAGAGACAAAAAGAGTAAAAGACGGGACTGTTCACGGCGTAAGTAACGAAATATGATAGTCCCACGGAGAATAAATCTTTTGCTATCATAAGAAAGCGCAAGAAATCGCGCATTCGTGGAGGGTCGGAAAGTGTGACGAATGGTCAGCGAGAGTAAAAAGCCAACAGCAGAAAGGGAGGATGGGAACACGGACCTGGCAATCAAGCGATGCTCGACAATTATTGTTGTTTTCGCCATTAGGGGAAATTGGTATAACATGCGCGCCTAGTCTTGCAAATTGTACGAGCCGTTGGAAGTAAGCCTCACCAATTACAATCGGTAGTTATACTGACTAATTATGTGTAACGAGAGTGTACCATCGTGTTATACCATGCGAGTCAATTATTTCATTGGCACGAAAGCTTAACTATAATGATGAAAAAGGAATACTCATCTTTTTGTAAATTCGTTTTAATTTAATAAAATTATTTTTGTGTCATAATTTTTAACAAAATTTTTCCTTTCAAATGTTAAATTATGTTAAATTTATTCAATATTTCTTTTTTATATAATTTATTTTAATTAAATCAATTAAAAATTATAATGCACTAAAATTTTATTTCCAAAATAAAATTTAATAGAACATGATAAAAAATTAAAATTTGATTAAATGCTTGGTGTGTGTGTGTGTGTGTGTGTGTGTGTATGTGTATGTGTGTGCGCGCGCGCGCACGAATGAGAGAGATTAAATTATAAAAAAAATTAATTAATAAAAACGCTATTCTATAAAAATCAATCTCTGTAAGACTTTTGATGTCTCTATCTGATCTACTGACAAATGCAATATAATCTACATAACTTATAAGGAAATTAAATTCTTTAATCGAAAATTAAATATCTTCTCATAGTTTTACCCGTATGAATGGATTTATCGTTTTATTACTTTAAAGATAGATAACACCATCCGTTTATGAAGTATACAAGTTTCCGATGTACTGCGCAAACAAAATATCACCTTGCGTTAATGCGCGTTAATTGCAGTGACGAATGAGCGAGCGTATCGACATCGCTGCCTAACGTCCAGCCGAGTGCAGCAGGAAGTGCATCGAGCATGAGTAATGGTGGCATTGCACCTCGGCGCAACAACACCAACAACGCGGACCAACGGGAGCGTCTCTCTGTATTGCTTTCTTCGTCTCCTGGACGCTCTCGAATCCACGCCTGTATATTATAATGCTAGCATCCGATGTACTCGCATTCGATGCAGATGCGACGTCGCGCCTCGCCCCGTCTTCTATTGAATTTCTGACGAACGATTTTTGCTTCCTGCGAGATCAATAGCATAAATTCGTGCAGTATTTCGATAGCAGCGGTGTAATAAGACGTGCATTTAGAGCACATATGAAACTGCACATACGTTGCGCGGCAGAAAATACGCGCATACACACATATATCTTTTCCTTTTTTTTTTCCCAAGCAGTAGAAGTAGTAAAAAAAGAGCGATAATTGCGGCAAATACTCATTTTTTATACATTCGGCAATTCCATTTTTCTTCTCTCTATCATTTCTTTATACGTCCTCATTGAATATTTATATATTTTATCTCGAATATTTCGACAGAGTTATCGATGAAACCAGCTACTTACAGCTGATTCTAATAAATCAATGAGTCAGGTGCGTCTCAAGACGGGCATGTTTGCTGCTTTACTTCCAAAATTTTTTTCTTTCCTCGTTACGCCTCTACTCCGCTCGGACGGCACATCCGGAACAGGTATCACCGCCTGGAAACCCGGCACGTCGTAAAGCGCACTCGAGGCCGTTGACTGATACGACGCGGACCCCGTCTAAGGATCATTTTGTAAAAGCCAATAACTCATCGCGGTGAAAGCACCGTGTAAATTCTGCGGTCGCGCCTGCGATCGTTTTCGTGGGACTTTATTCCCGCCACGTGGAGCGAAGTATCGGGCGATAAGCGTGTCCACGCTCGTTAGCGTTACGACGGATTCGTGGAAAGGAAAATATCCACGACGATCTGACGTTGTCGCAGCTTTACGTGATATAAATGACCTTTTTTTACTCCCTTTTCGTAAACTCGCTGTATCTTTGCCTCATATAACATCTCGCAGGAAACGCTTTTTACTCAATGAATAAAAATGAAACTTGAGAAGTTTTGGGATACTCTCGATAGAGAGGATATCTTTTACAAATGGATGTAACGGTAAAAATAATTCTGAATATTTTTGTTATATTTATATTACTTTCTTGCATAGGTTTCTTCGATTAAATAGACAATATACAAAAAATGGATTTTGTATATTGTAGATTAAATTAAAAAATTAAAATCAATAAAAAATTAATCAAATGCCGGATCTTCTAAATATAATTGTTTCTTATATTTCTTGAACGTATGTGTTTAGGATGCTATATTAGAACATTTAACTTTTAATGATTGTATGTTACACCATCATTTTACTCATTGAGATACACCACACAGCACAATTATCTTATTACACAACACAATTTATCTTATTACTACTTCTATAATTGATTAGTGGAAGAGATCATATTTATTTTATTACAGAGATAAATTCTCACGTCATAATTAATTCCTGATATTTTTTTGTAAAAACTAATTATCAGATTACTTTTAAATCAATCTCGAAGGCATAACTTTTCAATTAAAAGCATATCTTAGCAAAAACCATTACAAGTCATCAATAAGTTGCGAACTTATCTCTGTAGCGAACGAGACTTTCTCTGTACTGATCGCGAGACGAGTCATAACTAGGCACATTGAGTCAACACTTAAAATGATCATTGAAGAGGCGATTTGCTACCTGTGAACAATCAATACCCGAGAATTTCCTACAAACACAAGTCCTATTCGAGTCCTATCCGCTGTGTAATATTATCAAACAACGTATCTCTCTTTCCCTCTCTTTCTTTTTTGATCGAGGCCCACAACAAGAACATCCTTTAAAAGCTGAATAGGCGTTGGCTGTACTTTGTAGACATCCTGTAACGCGACGGAGGATAAGGAGCTCATGTAGGTACATGCACGGCAGGTAGGACCGGCCTTGGTCCAATGACCTCGCGAGAGATCGACCAGTGGCCAACCTCTCAGTTCGTACATACGTTCGGTGCTCCCCCTCGACGTGACCGGGGAACATCAACGCGCGAACAAGCAAGGTCGTTGACACCGCGCGCCTTCTTCCCCGTTTCTCGATTCGCGCCACTCGTGTAACCGCAGCCCGGTATTTAACGCGTACGAGGCGCTCGCATAATAACTGCGACGCGACCTCAGCGGAGAGAACCGCTCGCTCTCCCTGATAAAGATCGTCGACGGGGGGTCCTATTCACCAGCGCCTTTTTTTTCGCGCGTCGCATATGGATCGCGAGAATTTTAACGTTTTTCACGGCACTCATTAAAAACGGCGAATGGACAAAAATTCTGCTCAAGATGTTCTGTACAAATATCATTATAATTTCCAATTGTAAACTTACAAAATAATACGACAGTTAGACATTCTCTTAAGACACAAAAATATGATATTTGACTATATTTAAGTAAAAAAAAAATTTTTTATAAGAAATAATAGATTGTGTTAATGTATCATTGCAATGTAAAAGTAAAATTTTGAAATACAAATATATAAAAATAACTAATTTTATGTATCTTATTACATACTAATTTTCTAGATCTTAAAGTTATATAGAATATTTCCAATTACCTTATCTTTACATACATAAAAATATAAGCAAAATTGATTGCAAATGGTTTAACTAAAAACCCAAATAGCCTTTCACTTTTAATGCTTTTTATTGGCCTTATTTATTCCTTATTGGCTTTATTTATTTTTGCTTGGCCCTATTTATTCCTTAATTTGAGCACAGACGAGCTTGCATTTATTTAATTTAATGCTTCTTTTGCTAAGATAAAGGGAATTTTTGCGTCAATCAGGGACAGCTGCGATGATTTTTGCGGATATTCGTTAATGCTCGAGCATCACTCGTACGGCTCATTCGATGTCGATGAGCGAGTCGATAATGGGCACCGAAGGAGAAATATGGGTTCGAGGAAGTGTTCGGTAATGGACTCGGTAATCCGTGGATCGATCGGCCCATTGACTGCGGCTTATTTCTACGGACGGTCATTACAGAAATATTATGCCGTGTCAATAATACCTTACCATGGCGTTTCGCGGCTGTAACAGACTTGAAGAGCAGATCGACCTGCTATTGTGTACGGCCGGTAATCATTTTCGGAGGCATTGGGAATTTCATGCTCACATAATTCCGCTTCAACGACTATTCCGGGACGTACGAAAAATTTAATTACACGCATATAACATAATTCGCTTGGATTTTAGTGCAACTTCACTTAATGACGAAATTTATTTCGCACAACTGCGAACAATTATATGATACAAAATAACAGATTTTACCAGAGAAATCGCTGCTTCTGTTCTAATGATATTTTAATTCTAAACAAGGTATATCTCAACTGTAAAAGTCTTTAAATTTTATTTTCACTGTTTTGTTCGTCAATCTTTAAAATGTTGACACAGCAGATGTAACATATATCATAATATTATAAAATACATTTAAAATAAAAAGAACTAAAATACTTTTAAAATATTGATTATATCATTTCATACTTGACTTATCTGCGATAATAATGGTATATAAACTTAACCAGAATTTATCTGGTAATTTCTATTTCTATTGTAATTCTATTGTAAGAATTTTTCACTGGATGACACGTAAAGTATTCTCGTACTTCAGTCACTTAAAGTTGCATCTTGTTAAAGCATCACTAGCGTAGAAAAGGGAGGAAGTAGAAAGGCGAAAAGGAACAACGCGAGGATATAGAGGAAGAGGTGAGGGCGAACAGCGCGTTACGCGAAACTATAATATTCTAATTAATGCCTTTATGTAAATAGAGTTAAGTCCGTACAGGACGGTACAGTGCTCGTTATCTGGAACACATATTATCTTCTGTGCCTTAGGGGTGTGTGCGTACCAGTACACGTACACGCGTTCCTCGGCTGCACTTCCTGTAGTATTAATTGTGGCACAAGCTTCGAGACCACCGTGGCTGCGCGAGCGGCCATGCTCCGCATGGAAAATCTGATCATCGTCAACGACGAACGATTTCATTTCTCGCACTGCTCGCATATCTTTTAAAGTACGATTTGGAAATAGTTATATCTCTAAATTCTAATCACTCAAATTGATCAAATTTATTGGATTTTATCGATTTAAGTTTTATAAATCTACAAAATGCATTATATATGTAATTGTAATATATTGTTAAATGAATGTGTTTATTTCTACTGTCATCTCAAAATTAATGCATCATTTTGCATTTTAAATTAGCATTTGCTGAAAGACGAATCGTCTTTAGACATAGATAGATTCAACAAGTCTACAAAGCGTGATGAAAAGCGGCCACAACATGACGTTCCCGTCAATGATCATTTGTTCTGTCGCCAACCCTGCACTTATCTGAGACCAGAACCTTCATGAACGAGCGTTTCTTAACGTAACGTACTTGTCATTTCTATATTCATGTCTACGCAAACAGCGGCAAACATAAATTAATATACACGCCAAGTACAATAATGCGACCCACGCATTTCACGAGTTCGTCATGCAACGATGCACTGGCTGACCGACAAGGACTTAACCCCTTCGACTCAAAGTCGAAAGATATTTTAGTCTTTAATAACCATTTCCTGAATCCGATTTCTTTTCATATGTGATAAAAATTTCTTTTAAATGTATAAAATTTTTAAATAAATGAATAATTAATTAAAGATTTCTTTTCTTGTTATTTATAAGAATTTGTAGTTGGACGCAAAAATCATTTTCAAAATTATTGATAAAAAAATTATTAAAAAACAATCTTATTAAAATTAATAAATTTACAAACCTTGTAACATAATTAAAATTTAGGTTTGTGAAGTTAGAACCCCAAAATGCAATTTTTTTTACAAAATCGCTATGGCATTTGATTATCTACAATTTGCCCACATTTATTTATAAATACTTTCTGCAAATTATTTATAATGTTAATCATGATTAAAATCAAATATTATCTATATTAAAACAAATTATAAAATAAATCATTAAAACAAATCATAGGCTTGCAATATAAAAAGAAAATTTTTTAATTTCTAATTTAATTTCTAATTTCTAATGGCATTTGGAATAAATTATGTAAAATAAAATTCTAATGATTATACATTCGCAATGACCAGTTATTGTAAAGTGGTTAAAGCAAAGCGCAAGCAGAGCGCATAACTATATGTTGGATGGCCACGACCGCGAAGATGTCTCGTCGATCTTTTTAATGTGCCGCCGGCGCATTAAATTCGCGCAGAGGAGAAAGCTGAGCCCTCGTGGACGCGGACGGACGCTCTGGCGACTTCAGATTCTCTGCACCACGAAGAATTACGTAACCTGTCTCGTTCCAGGCGGACTAAAATTCTCATCGTGCTTCCCTCCCTACATCCTCCATTTAGCGTTCGCGAGACGATAACCGCGCGTGCTCGCATAAATCAATTTAGGCTATCGAATGTCGCCGTCTAATGTCGCGGAAATACCTCACAAACGTTCAAAATACAGTTAAAGGAAAGTTATAAGACGATATGTCATGTGAAACGATCGTGAGAAAAGAAAGTAACTCCTGATCTATAGCCGATATTCATGCAATCAATACCCTGAGAGATTAAATGAAAAGTCGATCATAAATCGTCTCTAACGTGATTGATAATTCGAACATTATATAATTTGAAGATGAGTATTAAAAGGTCAATCAAAATATAACTTAACTGGTTTTATACGCAGAACACTATTTATTAGCATTACGATCTTTGCGTAATTATAATCCGTTGCAAATTGCGACTAAAGGATTCGCTTTTCCGTCACGTGATAATTTACGTTGAAAAAAGATGGAGTATGAATTCTCGTTCTTGCAAATTGAAGATTAGCGCCGATCCGGCGACAAGTCGTTACGTTCGTGTCACGAAATATCACGGTTTCTTTTGCACCATTAGCCTGACCGATTGTATAACACCTCTCCTCGGCACTGGTCGAAACTCCTTTCCAATTTAAATGGCCTGCACGTCATAAATTCATCCATGAAATCATGCGCCCGGCGATTACATCGGAGTCGCTCGATTATTTAACCGTTATCGGCCACTCCGAAAAGTACAGGCCGCCGAAATGAGAAAACTCGCAACTTTCTCGAAATACAACTTTCTCTCTCGAGCAGCTTAAATCAAATTACATGCCGGTAATCTGTAGTAATTTATCAATCTAACAACTGGTATAATTAAAATGTTAAATAATAATGTATTTAATAATTATAAATAAACTAGAAGAATTTAAGGAACATGAATTTTATTTTATATAACCCCAACGGTAATTCTGAAAATGTCTCGTTGAGATCCTATTCACATATCTGTCGTGGATACTTTAGTAAGTATTATAGAGTTTTAACATGCCATTTACGATAGCTGTGTTCTTCGCAGTCCGCCATATTTTATGCGAATGATTATTATGACATTTCCGCGACGTCGAGGAAATGTCATAATAATCATCAGACGTTTGTTCGTCTTTTCTGCCTGTATTGTACACATTATTAACTCTTTCGCCGTATTCGTTATACTATGTTGACACGTGTAATGATGGAGATTAACGAGCGTGTCGAACTCGTTGCAGGACGTCTAAGTAACAGCCAAGTCATTCATGCAATATCGACCGTTGCGTATCGGGAAAACACGATCGGTCTTCCGTACCAAATAAGACGCGAAATTTCCTCGATCGCGATTTTCTCCCGTCGACGTGCAATAATTACACCGCGTAACGAATGATTAATTTCTTTCAACATTTTTAAAAGCATACGTGAAAGGAACGTTACGAATAAATTGTTACGTCGTTCGCGGCGCGTGTAAGTCCCAATGATTTCCGATATCTCTGATGTCGAATATTAAAAAGGAAATAAGACGGTTGAAGTTCTTCGCTCCTCGACTATCTTGATAGTTTAATTGCTTAGTACCAATTATCTCATAATGTGAAACAACTTCGAAAGAGTTTATATGGAGGGTACTTCTTAATTTCTGAAAGTCTCGTTCGCGATTCCGCTCACGAAAACGGACCGCACGAACCCGACTTTCCTGCGAGTCTCGATTGAATGTACAAAGAGCTTAGGGTATTCCTGGCGGGAGCATAAAGTCGGGCGGCGAGCCTCCTAGATGACCACAGCGAACGCCCGGTAGTTCCGGCGAGCCGGCTGGTAATTAACTTCGCTCTTAACTTTCCTGACCTTCTTCCAGCCGGCAAGACTGCCGCTCAGCCCGGCTCTATCGGGGCCCCGACTTCCTCTCCCCCGTTCTCAGGATCGTTCGAGTCCTGGCAGGTATATTTGCCGCATCGCGTCCCCGTGCCGCATTCCAGAGCCCTGGATACATCCCGTGCATTGCATCGCGCGAGTGCGTCGGCCCCGTGTCCTCTCCCGAGCGTACGCGCGCGCACACACGCGTAGAAAGGATCTCTTCCGGGACCGCGGCCCCGGAAATCGAACAGATCGCGCTCGTACGGGGCGTGGCCATTAACTCCACTCGAATCTCGGTATATAAATAAAATTAAACCGCGTATCGCCTTTACGAGAATCGAACATTTTATTTACTCGATTTTGCTCAACGTTGTCGCACTTATAAAATCAGGAGTTAGTTTGAGAATCGATCTCCAATAAAGAATTAATGAAAGATGAAATGAGTGAACCGGTTAACTCATATACCCGCAAATAAATAATATAACAATGCATGTGTTCTCCGCGCTTACGTACGTTTGTAATTACTGTAATTATTTTACGAAAAAAACTTTTGGAGTAAAGATGAATGTCCGTGAAAGCACATTGTGCGCTACACAATTTAATCTTAATAAATTAGTCTTAATGATGTATGTCTACAATAATTCATTTTCTTAGCTGTAAGTAATTCATTTTGGACGATCATTAAAACCGAGACGTATAAATTCACTTTAAAATTCATGGACACATCCTTCTGGTATTTCAGATGACCCTGTCGCTGCTATTAATTATGTCGCATGAATACGAGTGACTTTGTGGTGGAAACTGGAGCCGCTATTGTAGTCCGCTGCGGGGATTCTCGCGCTATGAATTGCCCACGATGTCGGGAGAGGGCAGGATTCTGAAGAGGGTCGTGGTAAGCGTCATTTAAATTATGAAATTAATGCGATCGCGCGGCAAGCGTAGCCTTCGTGTCGCGTAATCGCACATTAAATTGTGCGCCTTGTTCATGACACCGCCAGAATTTCTTGTACAACGTTGCGTGTGCCATCAGTTAATCATTTTTAAAAGACCTATTAAAGTATTTTTATTACACTTTTATTATTCTGACAATCTTTTTGAGAAATGTAAGGTCAGATTTTTATTCAGTGTATAATTTAACTAAATTTATTAATTATTTGCTATTAATCTTTTTTATAAATAGTATTTATATTAAAGATAATAGTCGCGAATGTAATTTTTGATTCATAATAGATATTGTAATAAAGTTAATTTCTTGTTAGAATTAAAGCGTAAAAACTAGAGCTTACATAACTGTGTTTTATTTTCGTCTCTACGGACAGATGTATGTAATGTGTGCGATAGACTAGAGCCAAAAAGCTTATATGAGCAGCATTCGTACGAAACGTTCATTGACCGCGAGACGAGACTTAGCAATTAAGCAAATGCACCACGGAGACGGCATTTAATTAATTAGGCGCCTTAGTCAATTAACCGAGAAGCGTTTAGTTGGTACTTCGCCGCAGGAGCGACATTCCGGAGTACACGCAAACCTCTCATATGAGACAAATGAGAAACGCGAAACCTTCCGCGTAATCATTTCTACACAATGACGACGCAAGATGCCTCTTCTCGTCTCGGGATGGCAAACAAGATCAAATATTGAAAACAATGTAATAAAATTGTTTCTAGATTTATCGTTTAATTTCTCCTGATAGTGCAATAAAGACAAATAAAAAATTATTTCATTTACTGTTTTAATTAAATGTATAAAATTTTGTGTAATGTATAAAAGAAAGTTATGATTTATTTAATTGCGCCACATGTGACAATTCTGTCTCTACACTAAAACACGAAAAAGTTTAAATAACACTTGTGCATAATGTATTTTTAATGCGAACGAAATAGTGCAATAACGATTCTTTGTTGAAAGAAGTTAAGTTAGTTAACTTGTTGTAAAAATATTACTTAATACGCATGCGTCATATCATAAGTTTCGAGAAAATAGTTTCCATAAACAGTTTTAAATAGTAGGACAATTTTCAGCTGTTAATGTTTCAAATTGTAAGCAATTTATACTCCGGATCGTAATTATAGCGTTATTTACAACGATAATTATGCGTATTTATTCAAAATAATAACGCAAGGTTATCTGATTTGTAGTTCGACGTAAACAGCACAGTATTGCCTGATAATAGTTGATAATATTTCTTCGAAACAATTATCTATAAGATAATTGTAAGTAAACGATTAGTATAATGACACCAATATCTACACGCAAAAAAATGACTTAGTAATATTAGCTAAATATCGTTAGCTAGTTCAGAGTTTGCTATTATAGCTAAAAATTAGCTGTCAATACTAAAAAACATTTGCTATGAAATACAATTTTATTAGCTGAAATTGAAAATGTACTTTAATAAGAATAGCTAAAAAATTAGCAGCTATTCCTCATTCGAGTGGCACGGTAGTGCTTCGTGCGCTAAGTTACGCGCAGCGGGGCGCCTGAATAATTCGATTCACAATTGTTTTTGCCGGGACATTGCCGCCAGTTGTCGCGTGTGTTAGAGCGATACGCCGCAGTTTATTACGCAATATACGCAAATTATTTACTTGCCCTTTTTGCGTACATTTGTTACTTCAATTGTAGTAAAAAATGGATAAATTGTCCGAGTTATTAATCAGTTGGGGGATATCGAAGGACATAGTAAAAAGATTTCAAGGTAAGTATACGTATAACCTGTTTTAATCTTTTAGTTAAACAATTATATACAAACCAACATAGTAACCATCAATTTACACTATTTTAGAATTTTCTACAAGAAATACATTATACATCTTGAAGATATAACTTCATGTTTTAGGTTATTATGTTAATCTGTGTATAAATCTGTATATCATTCACTGCGTTTAAGAATCATTTACAATAGCCATGGCAATAAGAT
>VBVR01001539.1:0-29495 GCA_011638315.1 Tetramorium parvispinum | reverse complement strand
TACATCCTATTTTTCACAAATGCCACAAAAAATATTATATATATATATATATATACATATAATTGAGATAAGTATAACTTTTGTGCTTTAAAAATTCAATATAAATATAATATCGAAATATAATTCGTATCGAGATTCGTTCAAGTTAGCAAATAATTAAACTTTCATACCTGTGCGCATACACTCTTATTTGAAAACTATCATAATCAATCAGATCAAAATATGACTCGATGTAAGTACACGCAATAAAATGTACTTAAATTCGCAGTTGCAACACGTAAGGAAAAGAGAACACTAATTTCGAAAACACTAAATGCCATGAGATCGTTTGTGCAGTACACTTGTGCAACTGGATCGCAAATGCGTTAACAATTTTCTGCTCAACTATGCCAAATGTTGAACGATAAACTTATCCAAGACTCAAAAAAATCTCTCTAGACAAAGAATGCAATTCCTCCAATTAGTGTAAAATATAAATAACAAAAATTGTGACAATAAAGTAACCGTTATCTAAATATAGAGGTAGTGTTATACTCTCTCTGTAAAACGTCAGTTTCTTTTTCTTTGATTCGATCGTCGAATACTCGTGCGATTATCGCCAAGCAGATTACGATACACCCCGCGTACCTCTGCCTTTACTAAATCAACACGTTAAATAAATAACGAATTTATATATGTAGACTTACGACGGGATAAATTTTAATTCTAAGTTCGTTATTACTACGAAGAATCTCCTCAGATACCTGTATATACGTATCGTAGCGCGTAGCCTAAAATATCGTACAATTAGAAACAACAAGGACAATGTTACGTCGTAACATTTTTGATTGTCTTCTTCAAAGAGGTTTGCCCGGCCGGAATCATTCTACACAATGGAATACTGGGACACTTTCGTACCTCCGGTAGGACAGTGTCCCAGTATTTTCACGCGGCGCGGGCGACCTCAGAAAAAAAATTTATTTTATACGGAGTACTTTCAGTCAAAAATATATCAGATCACTTGCGCGTTCGTGTAGACTTCTCTCAGCATTTTCCAATGTTTCTCCTCTAGGCCAAAGAGATTTCACCCTCTCGGTATACTTCTTACATTATTCTGACTGGAATCTCCTGAGATCTGATCTTTTAGTAATCGAAGACCAATCTAAACGGAGCATCTTGGAACGCGATTAGACTTAGTTTATGTAGTCGATTAAATAACGATGACTTATGCATATAACAACAATATTAAATATTAGCACTTAGGAAGATTTGTTGTATTATTTTTTCCCTTATTTAGAATTATATATATATACATCTCTCTCTCGCGTGCGTATTTCTCGCGAACGATCTTAATGCTTCGTTAAGATCATGCAAATATGTAATCGACTGTTACGTCAGCGACTTCATCGTAGTTCCCGGAATCTCTCTCTGCTTAATACTGTGTGCAAATAATGCGAAACTCTTATTTCTCATTGAACTTTGCTGACATTATCTCTTTCTCTCTTTTGTTACTAAGCAGATATTTTATCATAAAGAGATCAAGACGTACGCGTTTTCACGTGAGACACAATCGATTGAGGAATCGATCGGCATATACGATCCAACGCTTATCAGTCGAATAATGATCATCGTAGTAAAAGACACGGCTTTGAAGTAATAGAAAATTACCTCGACCCACATTATTCGACATCTAATTTCCTTGAAGTATTAAATGGTAAAAGATCAGTATATATATATACAATTATATCGTACATAATAATCAAGACGTTAACTCGTCGTGCCTCGTATAGCACCGAGCTGCCTGAAATCACGTGATCTCCCGTCACAGCACCGTCAACATTGCCGGCGAGATGGCAAGAACGTTTTATCATCGCCGAGCAACTGTAGATAAACGCGCTACGTGCCAACGTTCCGTTAGTCGTTCCGTTATTGATTCGTTTCCTTGTACAAGTGTCGGGAAAATATTACGTCCAAGTAATATCTGTTCCCCCTCCCCCCTCTTCTACCTCTCGTTGCAGAATTCAGACTGCGATTCGCGTTTGGTGCACCAGATTGCATAACTGGATGCTTTGGACGACGCGTATAATGACACAGACATCCATGGATCGATGTCGTGTTCTTAATTAACACACAGCTAGACAATTCGTTTCGCGAGTCAATACGTATTCTCGCTAAGCGATTCGGGCAAGCTGGCTCCGCCAGACGGTGACAGGGGTAACTCACCGCTTTCGTATTTACTGTAACGGCTACTATACTCCGCCAGCAAGTTAGCTTTCACCTGTCACATTAAAAAATAGATTTACAAAATTTTTACAACTAAAATAAAACACATTATTTAGTACATTAGGACGCAAACCTTGGCTCGCTCTTCTTCCAGCCTTTGCCGCACTTCCTCATGTTGTCTTTCCAAGTCCGCTCTTTTCTTGTCGTAAATTTTCGTTAAGCGCGTACATTCGTTCACGCCTTTCTCTACTGTTGACTTCGCGACTTCTCGTTTTATACGTTCCAGCTCAGCTTTGTCTTTGTGCACCTTGGCCAATTGTTTGACCTAAAGATAGAATGTATCCAACGATCAATTTCGTTATTTAATATATCTTATTGTGTAGAAAAATATAATATACATATAATAGCTCGCCTACATATAATACATATACATATAATAATACCTCGCCTTGTCGCGTGGCCTGCAGTTTTCTCTTAACGTCCGCGGTTTCTCTGTCTAGAAGCACCTGGAGCGTTTTCAATTGATTGGATTGCGATGCTCTCATCACCTTCTCGACAGTCGTAAAGAGGTTGTCGTAATACTTTTCCTGAAGCTCACGTTCCTGTTGAACGTGCGCCTTGCATATGGCTAAAAATCGTTCGCTTTGACTTCTGGGCAAGCCCCTGGTTCCCTCGTTCCCCTCGCGATTATCCGTATTTTCCGGACATTCGGAGGTTTCAGCCATAGCCAAGGTGCTTAAACCCACTTCACTCGAAAAACTGCTTAAAAATGATGCGACTGAATATTGTAGCAATTTCCGTCATCTTCGTTCGTATACTTACATATTTTTACTCGACAATCGCTTCACCAGCCTATTGCTCATATAGAATTTTGATCTATGTTTCTCGCCGTCGATCGAGGCTTTTTGCGACTGCCACCGCATTTTCTCTTTCTCATGTTTTTTCCTCAGAGATTCAAGTTTTTTCTCGAGTTCCATCTTTTTCTCCTTGACCAGCTTATTTTCCATGAGTTTTTCCAAACTTTCGGCTACTACATCGTCACTTACTATAATAGAAGAGAGTTTCCAAAATACAAATTGAAAAAAGAAAAATATATTCCTAATAAAAAAAAATTAAAAGTACTCACTATTGCTAACATTGACTGGGCTTTTATTAATAGATGTATCGACTGATTGAACTGCAGAACAGGGAATGTCATCCTCCACATCCACTGTGTCCGAACTACCTATGCCGGCGATAGATGGTCTACCATGTAAGCTACTGGAAGTTGGTAAAAGTTGGGTTGGCAATTCGCCAATGGATTGTAAGCGTTTAGCTTTTACAACTTCCTCCTGCAAAAATAACAATTGTTATTGATATATTACAAGAAAATCAAACCATGTAGAGAACTTACAGCTGGTTTAGCAGTACTAGGAGTATCACCAACTTTACTCTTATCCTATAAAACGTTAGTAATGTTAGTTAAAATTTAGAAAAATTAAAGTGTTAGAAAGGAAAAAAATTAGTAAATCGCTTAGCAACATTTTAGAAATCATACTTCGATTTCTTCCGGTTCTTCTAAGTAATCTGTAAGAACCAACAATTGGTTCTCTCTCTTCTCCACTTCGCTCTGGTATTTAATAGGATTCGCTAAAGCTTCGGCAAGCTCGCTTAAACCATCAGGAACATAATCTTTTACGATAACGTGTAAAAACAGACTCGCTAATGGTAACGGTTGCCCACACTCTGTTCTTAATGCTACGTGTCTGTATCCTGGACATAATCCGACTACGGGAAGTACCCTGTGACCGATTAAACGTCCAGATTCTTCGTACGCCGCTATCCTTATCGAGGCAAGTTCCGGTAAAACTACCTAAGGAATGCATAAACAACTCATTATAGAAGAAAATATTTTAGTAAAACTCAGAAATTTATGCTAAATATTATACTATCGTTTTACCTTCTTGAATATAAATGGCTCTTCGTCGTATATGGGATTAATACCGTTATTCGGTACGATTTTTGTACGGAATTTCTTCCTTACGGTATCCGCCGGTAAACCATACATATCGACTTCCACATAAGTTCCTACTCTTTTGTCGGTTAAAAATTGTGCGGATATCACGTGGATGTGAACCGTGCCAGCTATAATACCATCAACGGTAGACTCGGCAAAAGGATCTAACCGCCGATCTTTCCTTCTCATAAATTCCGGTTTTAATAGATAACCGCAACGTTTATTATACTCAAATATTCCCAGATTTAATTGCATCGCTAGGTCTAGATTACAGAACAAGCAAGATAAAAAGGTCATTTCAACAGAAATAATAGCTAATAGATAAGATAATATGCCAAATAAAATCTTATTTACCGAGTGTTTGGTAATTTAACGCAACCAGCTGACACCCCGCGTTCCAAAATACTTGCGGCATAAAATTACTGGAATCGAATCTCGTTCCTGCTGGATAAACTCTAGATAGTTGATGCTTGTTGTAATTCACAAATTCCAATGGCCGCTCTTTCAAGAGAGTCGTAGCTTGCTTCTCGTCGAAGGATGACATTTCGTACGTGCGATTCTTTTCTATAAAATATAAGCGATATAAAAATTTATAATCTTATAGTCTGAGGGGAATGCATTGATATTCTCTTTCTTAAGAGACTTCACGCACTTTCAGCAGATTCAAAACTGTTGAAATGTACGGGCTGCACATAATTAACTAAAGCAGAAATTTCTGCCCCCGCTTCTGTCTCTTTGGTGGAGGATTTATCACCCGCAGCTTTGTCACCGATTCTTAGCTTTATATCTTCCACGTTAGACTCATCCTCCTCAGTACTCGATTCGTCTTCTTCGTCTAAAAGAGTCAAAACTCGTAAAATATGCGTGCCTCTTCTATCGATATATCTTTAATTTCCTATTACCAACCTTCATCATCCTGGCCGCTGTCTTTACTGCTTTGTCTTTGTTGCAACATCGGATGAGGAATATCGCCATTTCCAATTTGCTGCTCATTTTCAGGTGCACCATCTTCCATTTCATTCTGAGGTATAATATCCGGCGGAGGACCGTTTTCTCCTTCAGCACATGGATTCACTGTTCCATTAGTTTCACTTTCTGGGGTACCTTCCGTAGTATCTAAAGCTTGCGGTTGCTTTTTCTGATGCTTTTTATGATGGTGATGGTGATGCTTCTTTTTATTTTTTATTATTATTTTGCGCTTTAGTAACGCCGGCGGTGGAAGCTCTTGACCTGGCTCTAACTAAAAGCAAAAAATACCATTTAATTACAATCACAATTTTAGCACGTAATTAATAGTTTCTCCATTAAGCGTAATATCTAAAAATACCTTGTGTGAGTCGAGTGGCACATCGAGCAACATTTCCCCGAAAAGGTCTCTGCAGTACTGAGCGATTTTGGCTTGTTGCCTTGGATTGCAGTGATTTTCGAAACTGAGAATGACTGGATAATCCGACGTTTTAAAAGCAGTATCAGCAATTGCCTCTATCACATCTCGGGCACATATTTCAGGTACGAATGTATATCTAAAAAAAAATATATATATTTTTTATTATGGATCAATTATATATACTCTATTACCCATGCAAGATAATTAATATTCATACCCATGAACAATAACGGGTTCGTCAAATTTTCCATTCCAAAAATCTAATTCAACACAACGGCAACCGGCTAAAAGACATTGACGATAAATTTCCACGGAACTCCTTCCGGTAAGTTGATGCCCTGAACAGAGGAAATGTTTCACAAATTAAGTATGATGCACTGCGTATTAAAAATAATTAGCACAACATTTTATGTTATAATAACCTGTTAAATATGTGTTATGACTAGAATTTATAAAATAATGCGGAAGCGGTTGATCCATATCGTCGGACAATTCAAATTTGGAGACAGCAACAATCGGGTTGTCTTCGCTCATGAGATATCTCAAAAACCCGTCAAAACTGAGTTGTCCTTTATTCGCATTACCCTTGTTGGGTTCGTACTGATTTATGATGTCCTTTGCCCTTGCTTCGTTCGCATATGGATACAGTATCTCGTTGAGACGTGGATCTCTTTGCGACTGGTTCAGGAAATCCACAAATTGCGAAACAGACATCAATTTGCGTTTGCTACTGCCAATAATTCCTTCAAACACTTTTTCCACGTCTGATCTCTGAGTGAGAGACTTGTAAAAGTTGAAGAAATCTTCAAATTGGAATTTTGTCAACGGTACGACGTCACTCTAAGAAACAATATTGTCGTGAATAAGTGAATGCGTGCAGAGTATTTTACAGCAAAAATTTTCAAGGCTAATATTTACGACATAGGCGCCAAACTCACTTTGCCAGATGGAAAGCCAGAAATATCGAGTGCTTTCTCAACACGCTTGCGATCGTCTTTGTTTTGTGCAAACATTTTTATTATACTGCAAATAAAGATTCAAGTGTAGATCTCATCTTATCTTAGAAAATCAATCTTACTGACAGCGTTAGAATTGCATTGCAGTATCGTACTCACTTTTTTATCGGTATCTTTTCACTTTTATCAGCAGTAAGTGCAAGCTTGGTATGTGCTTTCAATAAGAACATAGTTGTGCTGGTGTTTAATTGAATCAAATTGTATGCTATTTGGAAAAGTTGTTCTGCCCAATGCTGTGCTATTTCTGCACGCGTCGTGCAAAAATTAACAAAATTCATATTGACAAAGTCAGAGCCGTAACAGATTGTTACGGTTTTGTCCTCTAAGGAATCTTGAGAGCCCATCGTTACAAGAGATTTCAGCTTTGGATCCTACAGAGTAGAATTTTTAATTCACAATAAAGTTTGTTACCACCTCTGACACAAAGCTTAATATACATAGATAAATGAAATTCCTAATAATGCTCCTAGCACGCCGCAGCGAACAACAAGCAAAAAGTTTCATACAATGAGTTAAATGCATATAATGCTGCATGCAGAAGTATGTCAGTTCATTCAAAGTTCTGTTTATTGATTTATGGGAAAACTGATCCAGCTAGGCGTGTTATTTCAATGAATACGGAACTGCCTTTATCTACCATTGGTGCAGGTGGTAGTAGGTGTGATAAAAAAAGCAAACTATGTATGGGACGTAAAGTAGGTAATGGTCTATTTATAAATTAGTCAATAATTATTATGTGATGATGCTCTGTGCGTCATTGATATAATTATGGAAAAATCAGAATTTTCTTTGGCTATTTATCTTTGAGCATTTGTAACACAATATTTACTATATTACCGTCGGCAAAGTTACAGCTCACGGATACGTCGCTAATGGATCTATTATCTATATGACTATTTTACATAATTATTATTTAATAAAATATTTGTTATTATTATCGAAAGCAACGCAAATCAAATTAATACCTTTGGTATCTTTGCCTGTTTTCCTGTGCGAGTATCTCTTATAACTGCTATGTCCAGCATATCCATCTCATTATTTTGATCTATCCAGTGTAAGTAAAAACCATATTTATCCACCTTCAAAGTCACCGGCGTTGCTACCCCGGAATCCTACGATTACATAGCATTTGGTATTATGAAAGATTTATTTTTGCCGCGTGACTAGTACATAATTGCCGCATAAATGTTCCTTCCGACACAACGTCACATCTAATTGCAAGTTGATGAAGATAGAAACGACACGAACTATTATCAATTCGTTTCCTCCTCTTTTTTTTTGACTCTGCTAAACTAGGAGGAAGCACTTTTATGCCTAAAGTGACCTTTTACATTTATACTTTTACTAGCGCTCGGCATTAAAACCGCCGACTATGAGCCGTAACATTAAAAATACACACGAACCTCGTCCCACTTGATAAACTTCTCTCCACCTTGCAGCTGCTCGGAAACTTCCACGGGCTTTATGTGCATGATGATGCCTGTTCCCTTGTTGCCGGCCATCCTGGCTCCTTACTGGCCGCAAAAGCCGCGCTGATTCAGAACCGAGTCTTCCTTACGGGCGTACAGGCAAAGCGACGAGCGACGTGGAGAACGGCGGTAGCGAGCACGCGGACGTTGACCACGAGGTTGATGACGGCGATGATAAAAACGGTGGCGACGGCGATGGCGACGGCGACGGCGACGACGACGACGGCGAGGGGAACGACGACGGCGACGGCGACGGCGACTCCAACTCCAGCGGCGATGGCGGCGATAATAACAGCAACCACGATGACGACTCCGACGGCGACGGCGACGACGGCGACGACGACGACGGCGACGGCTCCGACGGCGACGGTTCCGACGTCGGCGACATAAGCCTCATCGAGATTTCAAGCATTAGGAGCACCTGGATCACCGTGTCCTGGTCGCCGCTGCTGGTACCAAGGCGCGGGCGACGCTCGCCGTCGTCGTCGTCGCGCTGGGCGCACCTCGCGCGTATAAATACACACGTATATTCTTAAGGACGCGTCCCCGGGGAGCCGAGAACGTCAGTACCCGGGTCGCTCGCGAGCGGAGTCAACCGAGGCGGTTCAGCCGGGTCGCGACTCGACGAAGGTCACCCGCGGAGACATTTCACCGACGAGGAGGAGCGTGTCGCGCGATGACGATTGTCCGGAGCACGAATCGGGTGTCCTTAACCGAGAAAGAGAGAGAGAGAGAGCGCGCGCGAGCGCACGCGCGCAGACAGGACTCGCCGAGAGAGAGAGAGAGAGAGAAAGAGAGAGAAAGAGAGCGAGACGGGATGACGATGATGATGGGAAACACGACTGGTGGTCTCCAGTGCGAGTGGTTCGGTACCGCGAGCACTCTCACGCTCTCAGCCGCTCGCTCGCTCGTTGATTGCTCCGGCACAGCCGCTCGCTCCGAAGCTGCGGCAGCTGCGGCGGCAGCGGCAGCAGCATCGTCATCCTCCTTCCGCGCGCCGAGTGTCGCGCCCAGTCGCGCCGCACGCCGAGACAGGCACCGACAGCACCGCGGCCGTCCACACGTCGTCAACACCAGGAGGCGCTCCTCCGCGCCTCGCGCTTCGAATTCGCTAAATTACGGCCGCACGCAAGAATGCTTCGCTCAATCAACCCGATAAAATTTCTAGCTGTATAAGTTGCCGTCCCTGATCTAATCTTTCTACATTCTTCCTGGTTTTTTTTTTCATATAACAAAAAATTAATTCCAATGCGTGTCAACAAGATGATATACGACTCTCACTCAATTGAGAGCTTTAACTTGTCACTTTGGACTTGTTTTTTTTTTCAATAATGCCTTTATTAAACTGCAGTTTAATAAAACGTTCCTCGATCGATGAAGTTTTATACATTATTCGCTTTTCCATTGTCCGTGTATTGAAAAACAATCAAATGTTTCTGAACAGAGTTTAAACTTTAATCAGAGTTTCAACTATTATTGAAAAACCGGCCCTTAGTTACCTTGAAGCTGCCAGAAGCCAATTCGATCGAGTCAACTTTTTATAAATTTTCTAAAGTTCTAACACGCGCGAGAAAGTTTATAATTTCCTTAAATTGCCATGTCTTTTAGTTCAGAGTCAATTAGTTTTGTCCAAAAATTTGCACATAGAGATTTCTTTGATTTTTCTCTCAATCTCGAATTTAAACGTATCTGTGACACAAAAAAAGAAATTTCTTTTCAATTCTCACCTTTAAATAACTACAATCTAAATTGTAGAGATCAAAAACTTTTGATATATAATTTCTTTAAAATTTACAAAATTCTTTAAAACTAATCAACTACGATTTAAATTAGTTTTCCGTTTTTTTTTCAAATTAAGAAGTTTCCTATATTAAAAAAATAATAAAAAGTCTCTCCCTTCACTTTCGTCATCTGGAATTGTTGATCTTTCTACCGAGGAAAAGGCGCGGTTGCAACGATATCGCTCTCTCATTTCCCTTCCACTCCTCTCGCTTAAAAAAAAAATGTATCCGCGGAGAGAAGACACGAGAGGCTGCTACGCGAGAAAGGCGAAGAGATTGACCAAACGAGCGTTAACGAGGGCGCGAATAGCGACGCGGGAGTTAACGATACCGAGGTACTGTTGCGCGACCCTCTTCGATTATTATCCCCTCGGATACGTACGCGCGCGGGATCGATTTGCGGTTCTCCGTTCTGCAAATTCCGGGATCTCGTCGCGCGCGGGGCATCGTGGCGCATCGATTTTGCATTAGTTCCGAGCAATTTGCGCGACGACGCAGCGACGCGGCGGCCGGCGAGAAATTAAATGGGCTCCCGATCGGCTCGGATGACCGCTCGGACTACCTCCGACTCGGTGCCGAGGGTGCCGGGTTTTTCGGGGAATGCGAGATGAAAAAAATTCGTTGCGCGCACGACACATACACATACATATATGCATATACATATATATACCGATAATATATAGCGATATAAAACGTATATATATGACATAGGCAACAGCTATATAGATTCCGCTTTGAATTCGATCTAAAAATAAGTTGCGCGCCCTTCCACAGTGAAGGCAGGCTGGACTAATCACCTTCACCGCGCCCATGAAATCGATCCAATCTCATCCAACTGCCATTAAACCTGAGTCAACTTGACACGGCAAACACGCGAAATAGAACGGCGATGACGACGACGTCTCGTGTTCCCGTGTACTCCTTCTCGCGATAGCGCCTCTTATCGCCGACTCGGGGTTCATTTTAACGAGGCAGTCGATAAGAGAAGCCGCGTGATGTAACGCGATCGAGAAATCGCCGAACGAGAAGTCGCGGCTCGTCCCTCCTGAAAAAGACTCGTTGCGTTTAAAGGAGAGAATGAATTGAGGGAATGAATTTAGACTATTTTCCAATCCACAATGGATCCTTCGAAAGGATTTTCTTACCTAGGAACTGTATCCCCGCATTTAGATTAAGATTTAATGAAATGTAATATTAAAATATTACGATTGTATTGCTGCCCTTAAACACACGTAATCCCTGCTATGGTACAGACTTTCACTCTTATCTTTAAGACTAGAAACTTATGATCGCTCGCATGCTCGTATGCGCGAATGGACACGATGATACATTTGGTATTTGTCTGCTATCTACACGGTTCCTATTTATTTTCATTCATTGTTAGACCTTAATGCGAATAACAACAGTTTGAGGCCTTCAAATCAGGGGAATTATCAAAAGCATTAAACAGATGAGCGAAAAATATTCGTCTGAAATTACCTTCAAATAAATAGGAATCGTAAATGATAACAGGTAGATCGTTTGAGAGCAATATATAAGTCCAGCTAAATACTTAACAATGTATATAAAAAAAAGCTTCAATAAACAATACTCATTGTTTAAAGAACGTGATGTATCGATATATCAGATATATGGAATTAAAATATTCTTATATACTATGAGAATTAGAATATAACGTAAACACGATGTATATAAAAGGGGTTTGTTCGGGTCTTGATCTCTGTATATCTTTATAAATCTATTATAGTGTCGTCGTTTCTGTTGATAGGATCTCCCTTCAGCAACGCCACAATCATACTGAAGAAAAAAAATGCACGTAAACCTTTTTGTTTCTTTTGTACTACGTATAAAAAGTAGCTTACGGAATACCTACCAATAAAGGTAAATGAAAAAGAACACGAGGCAATATCCGAGATGAATCATGCAATCGCGCGTGTATCTCTTCAGCTGACTGCGATTGTGAATCTCCGTCGGATCGTAGACTCCCATATTGCCGCTGGGAACACTAAGGTACTCGTAAAACAACCAAATCGTCATTGGTATGTTCACTAGCGTTAATATCAGCTGTCCGTGTATCAACAGAAGAAACACCAGAAATGTGTGTGCTATTAATTTTGGCAACACTCCCTGCAATGGAAATTAACATTTTAATATCGCAACGTATTAAATTTCACATCAATATTCGTAATAACGAGATATGTATCTTTATATTTCATACCATATTCAACTTGGAACAACATTCTTGCGCATTCAGATAATCACATTCGAGATCCGACAGCGTTATAATCTTCACCTCTCCGTCAAGGAAAATAACAACGCATAATAGTATTAATTAGCTATCCTTAATCCTGGTTTTCAATCATCTACAAGCTTAAACTACAATATAATAAAATCTTTTCCTTGATCCATAAACCTAGTTTTACATGCTATTCGTTTTTCTACTTTCCTGTACTTTCTACTGTATCGAAAAATAGTAAAATGTGTCTGAACAGAATGTAAACTTTGATCTGAATTTAATTAACGTTTGAGAATGGCGCCACCGCATGGCTGCCAATCTCGGGATAACCTCCATCGCGAAGAAAGTACTGCGGCGACCGCGCTTTGCGAGTTCGACGGAACGTCGAAAGAGGAATTCAACAGGACGCGAACGGGAAGCGAAAAGGATACATAATACACCAGGAGAAACAGCACGCAGCCCGTGTCGAGCAGCGCGATCGCGAAGAGAAGCGGATCCGAGATCAGACCCATGACGCTGCTGCTTCCGCGCCCCGGACGTGGCCGATCACATGAGACTCGCGACTCCGGTGCACGCCAGACACCCCCGTGACTCTCGTGCGAGTATTCGCCTCGCCGGCCGGAGAACTCGCGCCGTAAACTTGTGGGACGTCGCCGACCGAATTACACAATTTCCATAAAAAAAGGAGGGGATAACGTTGGTACTGACGAAAACCCCTAAGTAACAACACAATTTTTGTAGATTAATAACACTGTGTGAAGGCCACAGCACAGACTCTTGCATAACGCATAAGGAAATCGACCAATCAGAGTTCTTTATTTCCACCCTGGAGAGAGAAATGAAGGACTTTGATTGGTTGATATTCTCATGCGTTATGTATTATGCCTTAAGCAAAAGTCCGTGCTGCGGCCTTTAGATAGCGCTCGAATACATCGAATTTTCTCAGGGTGCATCCCGATGGGTAGAGAAATAGCGGAACGGAACAGTAACGGAACCACTCTGATTGGTTAGCTCTCCAAATTATAGAGGACTAACCAATCAGAATGATTCCGTTATTGTTCCGTTCCGCTATTTCTTTATCCATCGGGATGCACCCTCAGAGTTTATTGAATGAATCTCACACGGTTATGGTCAATTATGATTGCAAATTGATGTAAGTTATAAATATTTATAATCTGACAGCTATATATGTGTATAAATTTTCGTTCTAAACATTTAAAGTTTGTTTATTTATCTCTTAAATTACCTTTAATGTATATTATGAAAATTTGTTTTCCTAACTTGTATATTGTTAAGAGAGGTTAGATTAAGAATAGAAAATAAAGCGTTTTTTATTTAATATTGATTTTCCTCTTTAATATTATTTTTTCCTTAGTGCGAGAAAAAGATGGACGATTTTGTACCAACGCGTGGATCTCAAATCAAGAAAACTGCAACAAATAATTACATCTCTGTGAATTATGAGGCGCGGAAGAAAAAGTTAAAATCTACAGATGATTCGAATAATAAAGAAAAGCGTACCGATGAGTCTGCAACGAAACAAACGCCTGCTGAGCTGAAGGAGCAGCAGGAAAAAGAGATGAAGAAGTTACGATACGAAATTATCAAGTTTGGTATGTCTGGTTTTGAGAAACCAAAGGCAAGGAGAGCAAAGGTCGAGCTCGCTATTAGTTTAGGTGCAATACCTCCTAAGAATAGAAGAATGAATTACAAAGCGTTAAAGACACGTCAAAGAATAGAGAAAGAGAAAGAGAAGAAGAAGGAAAACGAGGGACATAAGTCTGGATTTTCCGATAGTTTGCTCAAACCCAAATTCAAGAAAACACAAAAGAAAGATAGTGGCATTCTCCGCGTTTACGGAAAGGTGCCAAAGGATGTCTTGCTTAAACAGAAGAGTTGAATTTATTGTTTTAAAACATTTTGCGAAACAAAATGTCGAAATTAACGGAATTCAAAGGAAATACATAGACTAAAGTATCTTGTAAGGATGTTGTAAATTAGAATAAAAACTATAAATTTATTAATAATTTTGTCTATTGGATATCTAATTGAATTTTTTAAATTTTAATTGGGTTAATAAAAATTATTCTTAAAAAATAGCATCTGTAAGAATTCATGAAGAAATTTATGAAAAATAATAGGTAACAATTTGACAGGTAGTTTTGGAAAAGAACAAGAAAGGTGTACAAAAAAAAGAGGCATATTTGTAACTGCAAACATTTAAAATATTTTCTGTTGATCGTTTTCTCATTACAACATCAACTATCTATTGTCTAACAATAATATCTCTTCTGCATGTTGTATACTATGTATGAAGAATAACAAGTAATAAAATAATATATTTTTATATAATATATACGCCTTTTCTTTATATGGATTAATTTTTTGGGCCAGCCTTGAGCTTTGTAATATATAGGATATAATGCTCTCGTCTGTGTATGTATTTAAAATAGGGTATATTCAGGTGTGCATACAGTTCACGCAATGCCATAATGGAATGATTCGGCATTCTAGAGAACTGTACGTTGATCTCTCAAAATGAAATCAGTCGAAGGCAACCGCCGTTGGAGCCACCTCTAGTAACATCTGCAGGAAGGCATTGACACCTTCTACAATCAGAAAACGAACGAAAACGTTTAATATAAAATTTAATATCGAGCAGAAATATAATAGAAATATATAAAAACGAGGAAACAAGTTAAATTTCAATGAAAGTTTTAACTTGAAATTTTTATTTTAGATTTTTAAGAAGAGATTAGAAAGATTCTGAACTTTAAACTTACTTTTAGACTTTTCAAAACTCGAAATTATAATCTTAATTTCATTAATTTTTTTTGGTAGTTAAATTCTATGTATATTTTTCTTTAAGTGTATAATCTGAGATTTCTCGAAATTTCTTGAAATTTAAATCAGACTTCGTTAATTTGGATTTCAGATTTTTTAGTATTTAGACTTTGTTTTTGCTTTTCCTTATCAACAAAATATTTAATTCATTTTTTTTAAAACAAATTTATATATTTCATATTATGATTCAAAATGATAGAGCACTGTAAAATTTTATCATGATCATTCATTAAATTAAGTCGATCTTTATTCTGGCAGTATAATGACACATATACCCACCCATGAATTTGGGCACATATCCAAATTTTACGAAGGGGAGGTAGACGAGCATGCCCGCACCGATAAAGCCAGCCGCGTACAGATACTCGATCTGGGGCTTGTCGATAATCGGCGCTACTATAAGATACGCAGAGATGACGAGCACAAGCACAGGTATCACTAACGGGCATTTGTAC
Organism: Tetramorium parvispinum; assembly: GCA_011638315.1. Lineage (NCBI taxonomy): Eukaryota > Metazoa > Arthropoda > Insecta > Hymenoptera > Formicidae > Tetramorium > Tetramorium parvispinum. Next base: position 14,109 of record VBVR01001539.1, on the reverse strand, counting down.
GGCCGTAGATGATTGGGCCTGGTTTTCCGCATCACCAGTAGGGCAACCATCGAGCCGCCGTAGAATATCCATGCGGTGAACGAGAAGAAGTCGATCAAAGAGTCGATATTACCGGAGAGAACCATCGCGCCTGCGAAATCAGTAATTTGGCTTACAACACATTTAGATACCTTGAAGTCGAACGAACAATATACTTAGCACCTGTTTCGCCTTGGAAGTAGAGAAACAACATACGTTATATAAAACAAAATCTCAAATAAGCCAGAAGGATGTCTGATTCGAAAATTTAGATCTAACAGAAGATATCTAAAAGACGAACCGAAAATACACGTGTAAAAAATAAAAAAAAAATTTTTTTAATTTAGGATGATTGCATGAAGTCAGATCCCAAGTGAACGAGCGCAAACAAGTATGAATAAACACAAAACGAGTTTCAGTAAGTGCGAACGATAGTATAGATATTTATCGAAGCAAGTTGCCCGATGCGGTCGCACCTATTCGTATTCATTCGCTTGGTGTCTGGTTTTAGCTTGATACCTGCTACGAGGGAATGGAAGATGAGGCCTGGGGCAGGAGTGAAGCGTCGCACGTGCACGTAGCTCAAGCAGTCGAGTAGATGACCCTGTCGCGACGCGGCGAAGCAGAGCCTACCCGCGGCGAACAGGGTGCCATTAGCGGACCCGAATGTACTGATCGCTACGGAGAGTGGCATCAGCCATGCCATCACACCCAGTATTCGATTGCCGAACGTCTGCGAAGGAACATTCGTCATAATCAAAATGTAGAAACAAATTGACCGGACAGATTGGAATACAAAGTAGCGAAATTGACCGGGCTACAAAGTAGTAATCCGCAATTCCCGAATCTACAGATTCTCCGATGACTCAGTTTAACTCGCAAAGCGACGACGAAGACGACTGATAGAATCTCGTGATAGAATATACCTTACGAAAAATATATCTAGCGCGAGACGCTCCCTCGTCTCTTGATATATTTTCTAAATATGTATACAAGCGAACTTTTGTCGCTCGTGCTTACCACTGCCACAGCTTCGCTCTCGATCATTTCCGACGGTGACATGACCGCCAGATAAGATACGTTGATGAGCGCATAGCAGAGCGTGACGAGTGGTATGCCGATCATAATGGACCTGGGCAGATTCTTGGAAGGGTTCTTAATCTCCTCGGTCACGTAATTGAGATTGTTCCAGCCGTCGTATGCCCAGAGCCCGGTGTAGAAGGCGGTGGCGAGGCGACCGATGTTGATGGTGTTACCGTCGATAGTGTCGAAAGCCGTTTGCAGATGCTGCGTATTACCCTGTATCAATTTGTACGAACCGCCAACTATCACCACGAGTATGGCCATCAATTTGGCGGCGGTGAAGGCGTTTTGTACGCCGGTGGCCAGGTTGACGCTGTAGCAGTTGATCAGGAGTATGAGAACGATCGCCAGCAGAGCGACGATCTTGACCACCTGGTTGGGCGGCTCGCAGTCGACGGTGAACGCCTCGACGGTGTACTGGGCGAATGACAAGCAGATGATCGCCATTTGCGACGGCTTCAGCACCAGAGTGGAGGTCCAGGAGAAGAGGAAAGCAGGCGGGGCGCCAAATGCATCCATAAAGTACGCGTACTCGGCGCCGCTGCTTGTGTTCATGGTGCCCAGCTCGGCGTAGGCGAGGGCGCCGCAGAGGCTCAGCAGACCGCACGCGGTCCACACGACAAAACTGATGCCGACGCTACCAGTCCGCAGCAGCAGACCCGACGGCGACACGAAGATCCCGGAGCCGATCATCGTGCCGACGATTAGAGCCACCCCACTGACGAGTCCCACCCGTCTCTTGAGGTGAACAGCGTCGTTCGCCTCTGCGTCCGTCCCCTCCAGCCCTCCGCTCCCTCCACCCCCGTCTTCGTCATCCCCCACACCCCCAGATTGGCCTTGTTGTTGTTGCTGCTGCTGCTGTTGCTGTTGACGTTGCCGTTGTTGAGGATGGTGTAACGACGGTTTGCCGTTGCTGCTGCCATTGACCGATTTACCAGATCGGCAGACCAGTCCACCGCCAGTGTCTCCGGCACTTCCTCCCAGCCAACCCCCTGATTGTACTTGCTGTTGCTGCAGTTGTAGCTGACCACCATTGCTCGTCTGCGGATCATGTCCCACGGTAGCTGCAAAGGAAAACACATCTTGTTTTAATATTTTAAACGTTAAATATATTATATAGTTGAAAGACTGGATACATTAAAGATTTACCAAAGTGACCAAAGGGACAAAATTGTGATGACGAAACAGTTATATTTTATTTAAAAAAAATTGTAAAATGTACATTATATCGATTGGAAAATATCTATCGAATTAAATCAAAGGTACTCGTATCCAATTAGATCAAATGATTACTAATTTGTTAATTGGGTTTATGTTTGTGCATGCTGCTTTTATTTGCCGTAATTTGAAGTATGATCTTTTTAATCAAAGTTGTAAAAAAGCTTATCCATATTTAAGCACGCTAAACACTAACTCTTTGTTGGTTCAGGCAGGAATAATTCCGTTCTTGCAGAATTATCCGATGAATAATACAATCTTATTATTTCTCGACGGATAGATTATTCTATCAATATCTGAAAGGTTGATTAAATGACGTTTTGAAACATTGTCTAATGTTTTACAGGCAGTGATTTTCTAAAGCAGTCTATCTTATCGATTATCCGATTAAACTTCTTTAGCAAGAGTTACGTTAAGAAAGTCAAAGAACGGAGTAAACAGTGATGAACTCTTCATAAATAATATATTGATGCTGTCGAAGTTTCGAATAACAAACTTTCTTACACTTCTTTCAATAGCAACGAATCAGTCACACCTGTCTTATAAAGTTATTATAAGATAAACTCTTACTCAGAAGGCTATTCGAAGCCACGAATTTGATTATTCCGCGAAGCGATACTGACTCGAATTAAAGATATGTTGATTTTTGATAAGCGATTCTACTTGAAGAGAGAGACTAAAGATTTCCATAAAGCGAAAAATATTGAAAGTATTGCAAACATTGTAATTTATTTCTCTCTTTATCCTCTAGTTAGTCCTTTTTTAACTTTTGTAACCTGGCGGTTGATTGCAATGTAAATAACCCATTAGAGGATATTAACCATATTGATCTATTATATATAATTTATCTATTTTTTACCTATTTACTTATAATATTTTATTAGCAATTTATTATAATTTTATTCTTGATTCATAATATTTTTTTATCTCTCAATAACTTACTACAAACATTATGAATTTTAACTATCCATCTTGAATTATAACTATCAATTTTAATATTATACCTATCTACGCTTTTATTCATAGTAATTCCATCGTGCACTTTTATATTTGCGATCAATAATACTGAAAATGACCTAATTACAGATTGAAACGTTTAATTTTTATATTACTTGTAATAGATATTTTAGCGTTAATATCTTACTTTAGCTCCTTTACCTCTTTTTATTCCATTAGCTATTTACTTTTCTTATTCTTATATAATTTATCCTTTTCTTTTTAGTTTCGATTTCACTTTTACTCCTATTTCCTATCTCGCTTTCTATTTTTGTCCAAAGTTTTCCCATTCCTTTCTTTCTCTTCCTTTCGCTCTCCTTTCTTCTATTATTTTTTTCTTTTTCCACCGAAAACTTCTCTAGCACTTTTCTTCTCCTTATTTAATTCACTCCAAATCCTATTTAGTCTTTCCTTTTTTTAGGAAGTGAATTTATACAATTTTTACGTGCCAATTCGCGCGTTTCTATTGACCGCGTTCTATTTCGCACATTTGCAAAAAGGAAAAAGAATAGAAAGCGTCGCGAAACCGAATGGACTTGGTTATATTCGATTTGTGCCGGTTCCTAAGTTTAGAGACGTCCGGCGAGAGGAGGATCGGACCACGTGGTCTGCCCTCGTAGTCGCGTAATCCGCGCGCGGAGTTTCGTTGCAGACGCCCCGGGCTCGAAATAATTCTGGATTTCACTGCTTATATAAAGAGCGAGAATTATAACGCGGCAGGAGCCGCTTCCGGCTCTGGTCTTCCTTTCGGAAACTATAAGCCACGATCGGCGTGCGTAAATTTTTTCACAGGGTAAAACAACAATTTGCAAACTGTTTCGCTACTTTGTTTAATAGTTTGTATCGTCGTATTAAAATGTAACGTCCTTCGTTGTAATACTTTGTCTAATTTACAATCGTTTTTGCGCGTCAATTAAAAAGGTGTCCAAAGATTCGTTATACCTGGTGTTGTAAACGAGCAGATCGCAGGACTCGGATAATTACTTGAGGGCGCGACAAGGAGACTGACCAGCCCGTACCGCATCCCTCTCGTTGACTGGGGTGGCCAACTGCCGCGCGCGATTGGCCCGCGGTGCCGGCGGCCACGTGACCGGCCACCGCCAGCCAACCCCTGCGCGTTTCTGCACCACGTGACGGTGATTATCATATTATTATCACAGAGTCGCCGTGTCGCGACCGTAATAGTTCGCGTGGCAGAGCGCCAGGAAGGCACCGCGCCGCCGGCTCCTCTTTCGCGGCGATAAATAACGGAACGAAAAATGCGCGCGAAACTCGCCAGTCTGGCGGCGCGGGAATTTCGAAGCGCGAAGCGGGGGAGAGCGCGCGTCCTCCTTCTCAAGGTGACCCCGCTCCATGCTATCGATCTCATTGGATGCGCACTTCCACGCCTCGCGTCGCTTCGCTTCGATGTTGCTCGCAAAAATCGAACTGTTCATCGGAGAAACGAACAGTGAGCTGAGAAAATAATGTTCGATTCTTTAGGAAGGATAATTTTATTGAGAATGCATTCGCGAATATACGGGTAATTCGATCGATAATAAACGTATTCAATAGAAAAATGCATGTTTCTATTTTGCTCATCGTTTCCAATACCAGCAAAAGAATGCGGCGTTGAAAATAAACTGTTGAATTATTAAGACATTTAGTGTTTTCGGTAAGCATGAATTTGAAACGCTCAATTGATTTTTATTAATACTAAAACAACTCCGTCAAAATGGCTGGTATCAAATTTTACAGAATTTATTAAATGGCTTTTGTTGGAATTGACGTTTAATTTATCTTTGTCGAATAAAAAAGAGATGATCAATTTATTATCCATCATAACTATTTTAATTTCAAAATTCCAAACGCCATAGTTGTCCTAGGATTAAAATAATTGGGATTATAAAATTATAGAATTGTAGAAAAATGTATGCTATTTTCTCGCGAACAGAGACAGACCGTCAGAATTGTTGAGACAGAGCCACCGCGCCGAAGATCGTAAAATTGTACAATCTCTACTTCGACCCTGCGCATATTTCTGAGCAGCGATTTGGTCGAACACCGGTTTGGTCACGTAGCGCCTCTCGCTCTTCTCGTTGACTTGATTACCTCGTATGACAGCTGCGCGTTTCGGTTGTACGGCCAAAAAACGTGCAAGTCCAACAGTAACAAGTGACGGTCACTCATGCCAACAAAACAATATTTCTATTGTTTACTAGTTTGATACGTGCTATGGGTAGCCGAATCTGCAAAAATGATTGCGCGATATCGCGACACGTGTGTAATCGTAGACCATAAAATCGATAGTTGTCGATGTAACGACATTTACCGCGCTATTATAGCACGCTTATCGTAATTGACCACATGGACGATTTCGCAGGAAATTACACGCAGATTCGACACGGTATTGAAGTCGATCTCTTATTTGCCAAAATTTTATGCTGGAGAGTTTTCCCGTTTCATCTCACTGCATTTCGAATGCAACTGACCGGGTAATTAAGTATCGAATGCAAATTTTAGAAAAAAGTTCTCTCGCGAATTTAAAGAGTTATTTGTTATTTATTTTTATAGAAAATTCAAATCAAGGAAATATTGTATGCAAAATTGCAACAATATGATTAATTATAAAAATTATATATATATATAATAAAAAAATATAATTTACAAATTAACGAAAGAGAAATTTATAAGATAAATTACATATAAATGTCTAAAGCTTTACAGAAAGTTTTCTGCAAAAGATGAAACACTTTCATGTACAGCAGGTCTTCTAAAATACCAAGCGATTACTTTTATCGATCTTTAAAAATTAGGCATACTTAATAAAACGAATCCAATATAATGGCATTGTCCTTTTTATTACATGCCGTCAGACGAATGTATACAAAGATATTGGAAAAAGGTACAATGCCCTTACTAAAAGAAGAGTTTTGCTACACAGTGCCGTTAAATTATTAGTTCGATGAATGTAATCATGCAAAAGTGAGTAGTAAATATCAAGAAATCTTCCATATTTAATAATAATAGTAATAGTACTTATATTGAACACAACTGAAAAATAAATGTAAACGTGTAATTACATAAACATAAACTATAGCATAGATATATGTAAGCATAATGTCAATGTACAGATAGCTAAAAATATATATCTCATATATATAGATATTAAATTTTAGCAAAATTTTATACTGCATCAAAGAGAACAGATCACGAACGAATAAGATTATCTTAATGGATCTCGCATAATTTTTAACTTGCAATTTTACTCGTTAACGTAATTAATTTATTAGCTATAGTTAATGAGTAAATTCTTGTACAAAAAAAACTCAATCTTTTTATAATGGTTATTTGTGGAACAGATAAGAAGAGAACTATTAATTCTAATAATTTAACTGTATCCATTAATTTCACAAAGCATTCATGAGAAAGCTTAATTAGATTGTCATTGTTATTGAGTCACAAAATTGTTAAAATTCTCAAATTCTCAGCGAATGACCTTTGACCTGACAAATAATACGTCTAAGAATGATTAGAAAAGAAGACATAACTTTTATAAGAAGCCCGTTGGCAAAAGAACCAACGGCGTTTTCGAGGTCGATTTAACAGAACAAGGTCGGGATCATGAAAAACATTAGATCTGAACGGGAGAAATGATCGCTATGCAAACACACGGTGAGCCAAATTGCGAAGTAACTTCTATACGTACAGGTTTGAATACATTGTTTGAACTTTACCTAATTTATTTCCTGTGCAATAATAGATTATTAATTAACTCGTTCTTCGCGAGAAATAAAAATCAAAAAAGAGTAAAAAACATAAAGTTGAAAAATATTTTCAATAATGTCACTATTTGGATCCTCTATTAATTAATATTGTAGCAATTTGTGACGAAGACGGGATGGATCCTTATACATTGTCATTCTAATTAATATTTAATTAAGTTTTATCCTTGGAGCTGTTGGTACTCTTATTAAAATCACATAGGGGATCCTCGGATATTTCATACATCAAGGGTAGACCTACTTCTGTTGGGAGGCTAATTAAAATGCGCGTTAATGTTCGCGTGCATGAATGCATCATAATTTCTGATAAGTAAACTAGTTAATTGGCTTAGAACAGTTTTTTGGGAAGAAAATATAAAAATTATTTCAGAAACATTACAGATTCGAATATTTGCCCTTCAATTATGTAATATACATACAGATGAAGAATCAAGTAGTAGCAATACGAATTAGTCAGACACTGCTCTTTTAATTTATAATAACAAATCGTTTTAATTAACATAAATATATTTAAAGGTTATTCTATAATTCCCTTACAGAGATTAATTATCCGCAATACATGACTGTAGTTTCCTTTCCAAACAAATTTACAATGTGCGAGAAAACTTTGCGCGGCAATGCGCTGAAAATGTTGTGTTAACGATTCCATTCGATTTTACAGTGTATTGTCACGATTGTAAATTATAGCTTTTGGCTGACTTTCGTTGTCTCACACTTTCAGCAATATATTCTTTAGTTGGCATCGAATCGAACTGATCTACTTGTCGCATCGTCTCATAATTCATTCACGCCGTTGCATCACTCGAAACTTCGCTAATACAATTGTAACAACTGCCAAACTCGTAACGATGAGTGATGTTTTCATACGCAAAATGCGAAATAATATACAACGGCGCAAAAACATAAATACTAAATATTAATGAGAGGCCAGGACGTGATGATAAAATTGATGGTAGGAAAAAATTTCATACAATTTCGAGTTCAAATAAAATTACTTACGTAATTTACTAGATTACGGATTATATATTCTTAAAAAGCGTTTAATAATTAATAAAAAAAGTGTAGAAAAGCGTCTTTAATTAAAAAACAGATTAAAGATGTCCAATATGTAGAGAGAAAAAAATTTTTAACAATTAAAAAAGTCCATTAAATGCAGATGTGCATTAAAAGAATAGTACGTTATCAGATCTCCGATTAAGCCGATTAACTTCCAATCAACGACGCGGCAATTATCAACTTTGTGAAATTCATTGTGCGAGATTTATCGCCGGTGACCAAATGGAAATTGCGCCGCGATTCCGTTTGCATGACACAGTCTCGTAATCCGATTGCATTTAAAACCGATTGTGACCGATATTCCGACATGTCGTTTAACCATGTAATTGTCGATGACGTCAAGGAACACGCACTTCTAATGATTCTAAACGATGAAGTCGACGAATAAAATAAAGACGATAAGAATAAGAACGACGCCGCATAACGAGGCAAAGACCGGTGGATTCCCCCTCGATCCTTCGTCTCTCAGCGCGACGAATTATGGGTTGGGTTAAATTACAAAATTCTGCGAAGTGTCAACACGACAATGACGACAACGGACTAGCCGATCGGATGGCGTTCATCAACACGCGCCAGAGTTGATAGTCGTCATCGTTTGATGAATGGCGCGCCGGCATACACGGGGTGTCGCGAAAGACGACTGAGTAAAATTGAAAAGATTGAAATTGATTTCAACTTTTCAGATTCAACTGGATTTAAATTAACAAAGAATATAAAAATGATTTTGAAAGTTTAACAAGCCCAGCTAGATAAATCAAGATATTCTAGAAGGAATTTTCTACAACAAATTATATGAGTCTTTTAGAACGATATTAACGACGGACCTGTGCTTCAAATTAGAGCGAAAACAGAATTGTTTTTCTATCAACTTTTAATTAAAATCGGAAATAATACGGGTAAATCAATTTATAATTAAAATGTTTGCATATTTAAAAAGATAATTAAAAAACTTTGAGGTGTCTTAATAAATAAAATAAAAGATAATAACAGTTTTTCTTTAGCTGATAGGACATAAACAATTATCATCAATCTTCTTAATCATCAATCAATCGATCTGTTCGAAGACTGGACAGCTTATTAATGATAAATACATGTACATTTTAATTCAAATTGAGATTGTTATTAACGAATGAAGACAAATTAAATAATCCAAAAATTAAATAAACCAAGCTTTATATGTATATTTATGTTTGATTTATGAACTTTCAATTTTATTTGACTTCATATCCGCGGAGAAGATTTCCAATTTCAAACTGAAGCGTACGTTCATTGTTAATAAAGCTGTCCGGTCAGCGGATGGATTGAGTGATCGAAAAAATTCGTTATTTGCATCCTGTCAACTATGCATTAGCTCTTATTGTCCGATTTTACTCATGGATCGTGTTTGCATTGTTTCAAACAGTTTCGATTAAAGACCAGATCGATTTTCATCTGGATAACATGTATGTATGTTTTATCGTGTACTTGGTCATATATATCTTAAGAGATGATACATATCAAGAATTAAAATGACACGCATTTTGCAACATTAATGTGCGACAGCACATTAATGTTGCAAAATGCGTGTCATTTTAAGTCAAATTGCATTAATAACCATAACCATGTGAAGTGTCGCAATGATCCGCAATTGCGTCTGATTTGACGCGTGCGGAGTGAACAAACGAGAGCGTTTCCCATCCGCGGAGGTGTCGGAAAGCAAATTACTGCGTTTCACGGGCAAGGTCGTGTCGCTCGTAAGAATCCCATCGAGCTCGTTGTCGGAATCATGTCACTGCGTTCACCTTATCGTTTGTTTCTTACGTTGAAGGGAAGTCGGAATCAAATAGAAAAATAGTAAAAACTTTCAAGATGAATCTTTCAAGAATATTATTCTTTTGCAGAAAAATAATACTTCATGAGATGTTACAACTAGAATGTTATTACAACATGCATGTATTACAATATTTATATACGGGACAAATCTATTTATTTTGATATTATAAAAAAATTTATATAGAATATATTTTGTAGTAGATTAGAAAATTTCAGTTTAAATTCTAATCTACCTGTGATTTTATGAGAATTAAAGAGAAATTTATATGTTACTCTTGATAAGATTTAATACAAAAAATATCATAAGAAGTAAAATCTCCCAATTTTCAAAAAATCATAATATATTTATCTCCTACTTTCTCCTAATATTTATGGCTAAGAAAAAATTGAGGATATTTCTGGTACACTTTGTATGTAGAAAGGGTAAGTCATTTCCAGGTTTAATTCTCGGCGGACTTTTTTACTTTGACGTCTGAGTTCTCGCGATTTTAGAGGTCACTTCCTATCTAGGTCCCTTTTTGCAATACAACTTTTGTCCGATAATTCAACTAAAATGATGGAGTAACGAACAAAAAATGTCAGAATGATTGATATGACGTTATTCTTTGTGCAAATTGCGTATAATTTGTGCGTCGATGAAACCATGATAAAAGATGAAAATTGTAAGAGGATCTAAGTACAAAATAAAAAAAATTTGAACATTGATATGATAAAATTGATATGATAAAATCCTATGTCGTATTTAAAAAAAGGAAATTAAATAAATATATCGCATATGATATTTTTATCCTCATTTTAAATTTTAGTGTTTGTATTCGACACTGAGATTACATTATTTACAGAAATTTATAATATATTCTTTACCATACATATTTTCATTTTCTGCACAAATTTATCTTCAAAAATTTTTTCTTACTGTACACTTGAACTTAATTTTTCTGAGAAACGAATTTACTGTTACTTACTTTTAACATAATTAACGATATCGCTTCACCAATTAAGTTGAAAAACTGTAAGTAATATTCTTTTAAAAAAATAAGTTATTAAAAACAAATTGTTTACAGAACGAACGGTTCAGCTTCAAAGCGCAAATGTTTTTTGCATTAAAATTATGTTTATCCAAAAAGCAAACTTGCTCAAAAAATAAAAATAACTGTTGTCAAATTATGATTATCATAATTTAGTCGTTAATAGTTTCGTTATACGTCGTGTATTTAGCATTGGAAGAATTAAGTCATGCGGTATTCAAATACCGCAAGACTTAATTCTTCCAATGCTAAAGAAACGTCTCGCTACATACAATATTGACTCTCAGAAAGACTTTTGGTTGAAATCTGTTTGGAAGGTTTCAGCATAGTACAAATATCTATAGTTACACACATCCAGCTAATGTATATAATATTATGTGTATGTACACGTGTGAAATTACGTCATACATCATAGTTCATTCTTTCTGACAAGCTTTACTACTCTTTTATGTATTTTTTTCATAATTCTATAAGTGTGTATATATAATTTTCTAGAATATGTTTTAAATTATACCTAATATAAATAAACAGAATATTGTTTGTAAAAGATTACACATCCATATTAATATTATATCTGTGCATACAAATTTATAATTATTCATATATTATATAGCGAGCACATGTGCGTTTATATTTTTCATCGCTCGTAATTAATCATCCAAATATAAATCTGAATTTTTTGAGAGTCTTAAGATTGATATTTCATTTGAAACTATAGATGTAGATGTTAGATGTATTCTATGTATTACACGTTAACTGCGGAAATATAAAATTGTGACATTATTGATAGAAAAGAATTACATCGGGGAAAAGAACGGACGTGAGCGAATTGAAACGCTGGTAACTTTTATCAAGAACCGATAGCATCAAGGTAAATCGTTCGGCATTCGGACTGATATTTTATAAATATCACCGATTTGGGAATGCAATTTCTCAGGGCCACCTTCGTTTCACGATCTGACGCGCTGCTTTAATAACGTGGCCGACGCGAGCATTGGTTGCATTGTTTCGCCTTCACATTATTCGTTTCACGTTTTATCGATCGGCACGCGTGCACGATCGTATAACTCGCCCCGCGTACGACAGTTCAAAATTTCTCATTCAGGAGTCTCTTGTTGCGCGATGCAAAATTGTAACATCGTGGAAAAACGAAATTTCAAGAAATTACAAGAAAACGTTTCATTAAGAAATCACGATGACATTTCGTTGACCTAAAACGAGCAGAGTATCTAGACAGGGTATCTAGCATAATCCCTTGAGAAGCTTAAAATAAATTTTCCATTAGCGAATATCTCAGGAGAAGACAAGAAGGATCATCAATATTCATAATTTTCTAAATTTCAATTTTTATACAGGGATAACTACACCTCGGAAGTTTTGAAACCTCATTTAAATTAAATCTTACTTAAAAACGAGTTATAGAAAAATAAAATTATAGAGATAATTATCATTGTAATATTAGTTAGTAGCAAAATAAATTATAATTGCACAAGCACTACTTAAAGTACAAGAAAACGGAATGTTAATCAGATATCCAAGAATTCAAGAAATTTCATGATATTATTTTATTTTAATGCTCTTCTTTATTCATAAAATTATTAATATTCTATCAAAATTGTTATTAATCCTATTTATAGAAATAATAAATTAGAAATTCATAAAAAATATATTATACATCCTAAACTTTGTTATTAATAATCCAATTCCTAATCCATTAAAATCGCTACTTTCAAATTGTAGGGTACATCGTATTATTTCGTATGATCGAATCACTTTGTCACGTTTTAGCCCTTATTAGGGCGATTTACGCAATACTAGAGTAAGTGCGGAGGAGGCTATGTGGTGTTGCGTCATCTCGTGTAACCAGAGAAACGCCAGGGGGAGAGAGAGAGAGAGATTCTGGAGCACGTGATGCCTTTCCGTCCAACCGAAACGCGATTCGTTTCAAAAATATCCACGCTTCGTTGCATGTGTTCAGTAACATTGAGCGCGAATGAGGTGAAATCGATTTGCTTGATCCTTCGCTTATGAGATTACGTAGACATTACGTTGCAAATGCGTTCACGCAGCAAGCAAAATAATGCGCCCGACTGAGTTGACCATTGCATACAAATATTTATATACCAAATATATATACATATATATATATTTTTTTTAATACGATTTTATTACTTAATTGTTAATTTCATTATTTCAATAATTATAATAATAAAATATCGGTATAATTATGTATAAAAATGATAATCTCAATTTTTCATTTATTTCTGTAAATTATCTTCTAAATTTAGATAATACAAAATAAATATTTTTTTTCTTTTTCGCAATAATTTACCAAGAACTTCCAAGTTAATAACTATTAGTAATTTGCTTAACTTATACTTTATAATTTGCTTGACTTTGTAAATATTATACCGAGATAACACGAATAGTTTCTTGCTGGCGTATAACCAAAGATACCATGTTTCTAGAGTTAAACGTTAAATTGGACATAATTCTCATCTGGCAAATCACATAAATAAAATTCACGTGATTAACGTGATCTGGCGCTAAACAGTGTCACGATGCTGCAGACCAATGACTTATCCGACATTTTACACACAACGTATATATGTACATACATGTGTATGTACGTATGTAATATATGCATATGAAAGATATTTCTTATTGTATATTTCTTTTCTTCTTATTTTAGCGATTTAATTCAATACGCGCCGAATCTCGCCTACGTGGCTGCGATCACGAGATTATTTTTAACGATTCCAAATGGACATGCGACATGTTAAAGTGGCCATAAATAGACGGACACGAGAAATAGACAGACTCCTCAACAAGCTCGAATCGATGAGAGACGAGAGAAAAAGAGAAAGAGGAGACAGCAATGAGAGAAGCTGCGACGTTCCGTTTAAGCCAATCATTCTCTGCATGCAAACTCATGCACGAGCCGCTTTTCATCAATGAATCCATCCGCTAAAGCACGATAGTACGATAGTGTGACAGCACCTTATACTTCTCGTAAGGAGAGAGACGATCTAAGCGAGGCTTGGTTATAATATGTACAGGGTGACCAATGGGAATGTGTTGAAAGTAAATAGTTATTACTCCGTAACATATAGGCCGAATAAAATGAATTAAAC